>JBAJNP010001394.1:0-62783 GCA_036877545.1 Yasuhikotakia modesta | reverse complement strand
ATTTGACTTGCAATGTCATGTTTTAAACAGAGATGGCAGCAGAATGGCCAAAATGGGGTTGCAGCTCTAAAAGTCTATGTGTGAATAGCAATTATGTACCATGTTTTATTCTTTGTCATTCAGAGGGGCTTGTGTTAAGGCCAGAACAGTTTAAAGGAGAACTGGAATTTCGGAATGTGTCCTTTGCTTACCCAACAAGAAAGGATGCTCCCATCTTTGAGGATTTGAGTCTGTCAGTACCGGCCGGGTCAGTAATGGCCGTGGTGGGGCCCAGTGGCTCAGGCAAATCCACTCTGGTGTCACTGTTGCTCCGCTTGTATGACCCTGACTCGGGTAAGAACTAAGAATATAAATCTATTAGGCACCCGCCAAATAAATGTAGTATCTGTAGATTGCAAATGTAACTATTTTTCATGATTGTGTTTGTATTGATTCAAAATGCAGGTATGGTCACTGTTGATGGTTGCGATGTACGAGACCTGAATCCTTATTGGCTGAGGAGTCACATTGGTACTGTAAGCCAGGTGAGGAAGACCACCTGGAAAACAAAAGCAAAACCAAACCATCTTCTGATTCCACTTACATTAACATTTATTCATTTGGCAGACGCTTTAATAAAAAGTGACTTACAGTGAATTCAAGGCATACATTTTCATCAGTACTTGTGTTCCCTGGGATCAAACCCACAACATTTGCTTCTAGCGCAATGCTCTACCAGTTGAGCTACACAGGAACACATCCACTTGGCTAATCTCCCTCTATGAATGTGTTTGCTGTAGGAACCCGTTCTGTTCTCCTGCTCTATTGCTGAAAACATCGCCTATGGAGCAACGAACCCAAGCCAGGTCACGGCACAGGACATCTACAGAGCTGCACAGATAGCTAATGCACATGACTTCATCCAAGACTTTCCCAATGGATATGATACAGTTGTGGGAGAGAAGGGTGTCCTGCTGTCAGGTGTGATACATACATATATGACTGAACATTTACTGTAAGCAGTGAAACTGTGTTTGTTACTGTTTTCAATGTATGTGTGTGTAATTCACACGGTATGGTGTTTGTTGAATAAACAGGTGGACAAAAACAGAGGGTTGCCATAGCAAGAGCGCTTCTCAAGGTAATCTTCCCTCCTTAAGGAATTGATAATCCAAATTTATAAACTCAATATCTACTTTAATTACTTTATAGTCCAACCTTTAAATATCAGTTGATTTGGTTTACAGAACCTGTCTGAATGATGGGTTCACACATAAGACTTGGAACTAGTCCTAAATCCAGTTTCTTGCCTAAATAATCCAACTGCGCTGGACAACAGTGCACTGTAGGAAAAGAGCATTTAGTCCACAAGCTAACATATCTTCTCATTTTTGAACTGCTCTGCTACTCTCCTGTTTACAATTTTAAATACTTGTTGCTTAGTAACAAATATTTATTTACTAATTTAACTTTGCTTTTATAGAATCCCAAAATACTCCTATTGGATGAAGCCACAAGGTGAGATATTGTCTTAAACACTTGAAAATCAACACAACGCAAATAATGCGTTTATAATGTGATCTCCAGAATAAATAATCTGATAAAAAAAATGTATAACTTAAATTCACTGTAAGTCGCTTTAAGCATCTACTGACTGAATGAATTAATATATTATGGAGCTAAAATTTCTACTTTTCTCTTTGTTAGTGCTCTGGATGCAGAGAATGAGTTTCTGGTCCAGGAGGCATTGGAGCGACTGATGGATGGACGCACTGTCCTGATCATTGCTCACCGTTTGTCCACTATCCAGAGCGCAGATGCTGTTGCTGTGCTGGACCAGCACCGTGTGGTGGAGACTGGCAGTCACGCCCAGCTCCTTGCCAACGACCAGGGGCTCTTCCGCAAGCTAATGGAGAAACAGGCTTTCCTGCAGGTCGAGCAGAAACAGGCCCTGGTCAAATAGGAAAACCAGTCATTTAAAGACAACAAACAGAGAACGCATTCAGACATGTTTAAATGCTGTTCATATGATGAGTTCTTTGGTTTTGAGCACTAAAATTAAATTTATTTATTTCGATTTTGCAGCATCACAAACTGCAACAGAGAAACAGTTGTGTGCTGATTTTTGCGCATTACAAAGTGCTGCTGTTGTATTTTCTAAATGGCAGATGGTCACAGCGGACATGCTGTTCATTTATTGCTGTCCATTTATTGCAGCGGACATGATTTTATACTCGAGTTGCAAAACACACGTGATCTGCAAAGATTTAACAAACCTTGTCGACAAACACTGTTTTTTTAAGAGAGAGTGATGTGAATGAGATGCTTGAAAAGAGTCTGAGGTATATTAGATCAAGTAGTTATAGTACTTGATATGTGTAATGAAATGTGTTTGTCACATATTATGATGGTCTTTTATCAAGGAAAATGGTAACAATCGGCTGTGCGTGCAATGAACATATGACTGGAAATTTTAAGTGTATTAGTCATGGATTAAAGCATCAATGGTGCTTCAATCGTCTCTTTTTTTTACCTGTTAATGTTATAGTGCCTATATCATGATCAAAAGACTTTCACTGGAAGTAATTCAACTATCCCGATTACTATTCCAGTGTCTTTTGTCAGTAATTGGACATTGTTTAGAAGGAAAAATAGAATATTGTCACAGTTTTTAAAAACAAACACTATAACAGAGATATTTTAACTAACCTACTCACAGCCAATATATATTTATATGTGTAATGATGCATAAAGATATAAAGTCTATTCAGAATTTAGAACATTTTAATATGTAGTGTGATAACTTATTAGGTTTCAGTATCATATACGTATTCAGAAAAAGTGTATGTGTACTGGTTTATATTCTGTTGTATCTGCACTTCAATAAATTGCATTGAAACGTTTGATCCACATATGAGTAAATTACTTCGGCCGCCGACAGAGGGCGCTGTTGGTCCTTGAAATACTAGGAGTACAAGCTGTAAATGGTTAATACTTACCATTCAAGTAAATAACATACGCAGAGGGGCAGGTTACAAATGAAACTAACAACCGAGTCTTGTCAACACCTGAGACCTTATCTGGACTTTCTTTATGAATTACCCACAAACCTCCAGGTCTGATCAATGCAGACGTAGCACGTAACCTGTAATAAAATACATTTGTAGCTCAGGCTGTTGCCTTGTTTGGCCAAGCAGCTAAGCTGTTTATTCTCCAGTCCAATAACTGGCCACTGCCTCGGCTCTGCACTAGAGGAGCCCATTGACTCGCTCAGTTAACTTATAAGCTCTTAGGACTAAGTATGGAAGCATGTCTGCTTGGTACAGAAAGAAACTCTAGTTGAGTAAAGTATGCAGATCAAGGCAACAACACACCTTCCTGTCACATTACGCTGTACCTCTGCTGTAGTTCAACTATCATGTTATATTGTACCTACAAATTTCACATACATTATTTATGTTTAAATCTTATACGACCTCCAAGTATCTCATGAACAATCTTGTATCGGGTTAATAATGAAAAATTAAGGACATTTTCCGTGAGCTGATGGACACCATACAGCTCGTTTGTTCAGGAAGCTTCAGGGCTGCAGCTGAGTTGTGGACAGATGGTGCAAATGGCCTTAAGCGTCAAAAATAGAAAATGCTAGTATACTAAAAAGTGGCTACACACAGTTTACTTTTTGGGCTTGTTTTTTTTAAAGGGGTTGCATGTTTATGTTTGCACTTACGACTATCACCCGTGGTTTTTACTATAGTAATCATTTTATTTGGGTGTAAACATCTGTAAAACTATCATTTCAGTTAACATTTCGGATAAACAGCTATTTAATAAAACCCATTCAACATTTCAGCTAATATCAAAAGTAACAAACATGACGGGAACCAGTTCATATAAAACTTCACAATGAAAATGTTTAACGTCTTACCTGAAACGATATTACTGCAATATGCAAACTCGTTTTTTACATACATTTCTGGGTTCACGAAAAGTCTTTAAGACCATTTACAACATAGCTTTGGGAAGTATGCACACATGGTCAAAAGTTGACGGTGCACGTAAGCGGTGTCTTACAAGGAACAGAAAACTTACTACGATGCACCACGTGGGGAAACTGCTGGTGGCAAGTCAATGCGCCCCATATAGGACTCGACCGGTACCATTGGCTTGGAATGACTATCCATCCATTTAAGGACAGTCATGCTCTCTACGAACTCGGGGACAGTGGGGAGACACACAGCTTTACCATGAAGTACCCCCCGATTACCCTAATATGGATGAAGGGGGGAAAATCCAAATGAACAATATCCTCAATGGTGCGCAAGGGGGAACCGCAATGGTATATAAGGTGTCGGACTCAGTCTGTGTTCCGTACCTGGATTCAGCTGTGGTCTGAGCTTCATCAGAGAAAGGTAAGAGGAACGGAAAACTGGGTTTATTTATTAACGTGAATGCAACTAACTTACATTATCTGGGACAGCATTTTAAAGTTAAAGTTTTGCTATCGGACTAAGGTTTGATCTGATACATATTATGGAGAATTAAATGTCATGTTGAATGACATTTGCATAACTAGAGATTTAAAAAAAACTTATTTAAATTCAACTGCATACCTTTTCGTATACTTTCTCTTATATAAATGTATACTTAGAACTTGTGACTGACTTTGCTTTAAATTACATTCTGACAGTATCAGAAAATATATACATACAAACATTAGAACTTTCTGTAAATCACATTTTAAGTTTATAAAATGTTAAAAAGCTATATTATAAAGCTAGTTTAAAGAGTTTATTTAAAGATAAAAAGTTAGTTCACATAGCTGACATATGTGATAATAGATTTTAATTGATTTACTTATGTAATACTTACATAACCAAATTCCATTCTGTTCCATGTTTAAATCAGTGCATAGAGTTGCAACCAAATCAGTTTCTCTCATAATGTCCTTCACTAGAATCCACCAAAATGTGTGACGACGACGAGACCACCGCCCTTGTGTGCGACAACGGTTCTGGCCTGGTCAAGGCTGGCTTCGCCGGTGATGACGCCCCCAGAGCTGTCTTCCCCTCCATCGTTGGTCGCCCCCGTCATCAGGTATGTTAATTTTTACTGTAAACTACATTAAATTACCACTGTAAGTATCTTACACATGAATGAGCTACAGCTATTTTACCTCTGAAAATGTGATTCTCTTTTCTTCTTCTAGGGTGTCATGGTGGGTATGGGTCAGAAGGACTCCTACGTTGGAGATGAAGCTCAGAGCAAGAGGGGTATCCTGACTCTGAAGTACCCCATTGAGCACGGCATCATTACCAACTGGGACGATATGGAGAAGATCTGGCACCACACTTTCTACAATGAGCTCCGTGTTGCTCCTGAGGAACACCCAACTCTGCTGACTGAGGCCCCTCTTAACCCCAAAGCTAACCGTGAGAAGATGACCCAGATCATGTTTGAGACCTTCAACGTCCCAGCCATGTATGTGGCCATTCAGGCTGTGCTGTCCCTGTACGCTTCTGGTCGTACCACCGGTGAGCCTTTAAACATTCACAACACACCTATAGCTATAATCTTATACAATTAAACCAGTTTATGAGATGTAATTTTCACATAAATCCATGTCTTTCATCATATGTAAGCCTTTTATAACATGTTTCTCTGTATTTAAGGTATTGTGCTGGATGCTGGTGATGGTGTGTCCCACAACGTTCCAGTCTATGAGGGTTATGCTCTGCCCCATGCCATCATGCGTCTGGATTTGGCTGGTCGTGATCTGACCGACTACCTCATGAAGATCCTGACTGAGCGTGGCTACTCTTTTGTCACAACTGGTAGGAATATAATCTGTTTATCCTGACTGAGCATTAAATTAATGGAAGTTTTTTTGAAATGGTTGGCTTGTCAATGTTACAAACAACTCACCTGCTAAAACTCTCCTTGCAGCTGAGCGTGAGATTGTCCGTGACATCAAGGAGAAGCTGTGCTACGTGGCTCTGGACTTTGAGAATGAGATGGCCACTGCTGCCTCTTCCTCTTCTCTGGAGAAAAGCTATGAGTTGCCTGACGGCCAGGTCATCACCATTGGAAACGAGCGTTTCCGTTGCCCAGAGACCCTCTTCCAGCCTTCTTTCATTGGTACGAAAACAAACAATGTTAGACCTTATAGTATTTTTCCATAGTGTTTACCTTCAGTAATAAGGCCTGTTTCTGAACAGGTATGGAGTCTGCTGGAATCCATGAGACCGCCTACAACAGCATCATGAAGTGCGACATTGACATCAGGAAGGACCTGTATGCCAACAATGTCCTGTCTGGTGGTACCACCATGTACCCTGGTATTGCTGACCGTATGCAGAAGGAGATCACTGCCCTGGCCCCCAGCACAATGAAGATCAAGGTAATGCATTATTGGTTATCTAACATGTTCCCATTGATATAACTGTGCAGATTTAGCTGGTTCAGTGACTTAACGTTCTCCTCACTTTCACAGATCATTGCCCCACCTGAGCGTAAATACTCTGTATGGATCGGTGGCTCCATCCTGGCTTCCCTGTCCACCTTCCAGCAGATGTGGATCACCAAGCAGGAGTATGATGAGGCAGGCCCCAGCATTGTCCACCGCAAGTGCTTCTAAATCCATCATCTGCGTCCATTTGCTGTGGATCATGCAATAGCAGAGAATACATTTATGATGGGACAGCTTTGGTACAAGTTTGTTTTGTACCCGTGTGTCACTCAATGAAGATGCTGCAAGGATAAACAAACAGAAGACCCAGACGACCATATACCATGTTATCTACCATAAAATTGTTCAATGTACATAAATACTCATTAAGTTATTAAAATCCATCATTTGGTATTTGGTTAATGTGATGTGTCTTTGTTAATACATTCTTGACTGATGAAGACATGTAGGCAAAGTAGGATGTTAATAAAAAATAAGTAATACTCAATAAGAATATTGGAAGATAAACAACATAATAGGACATCATGGTGTATTAGGTCTGGCTACTCTCCAAATGTTTAGCAAAAAACAAAAGGTTACATAATATGGTTATTTAACCCGTCCATGTTCCTGACAACAGTGAAATCTGACATCAGTTTGACCCCACTGCAGTGTGTCAATGTGTGTAATTACATTTGAGTCATTTTTAGACATTCTCTTTAAATATTTATTACATTACTTACATTAAACCAGCATACAATAGTTCATTTGTTTATATAGCCATAGAAACATACATTTTAATCTCTTCAGTTATACGCAGATATATAGTGTAGGAAGCAGCGCAAAATATATTATTGTACAAATCAAAAATATATACAAAACGTATTTAACGATACATATATAATAATATAATACAATTTTACGATAAATGCATAAATGCAACATACACGTTACAAGATGCTCTAGGGCCAAAACCTGTTAATACATTTGAGTGATTTCCGACGCCTTTACCACAGGGCGGAGCTAAAACCATAGAGCTGTTTTTCAACAGGATTCACGTCTGCGGACGACAAGCGCCATCTGTTTACCTTCGCAACCTCTCGTACCAGAAGCCGTGAGTAAATATCAGCTGATTTGTTATATTGGTGACAAAATAGCCCAGATTTCTGCTAACTTGTCCTACAAGGTACATAAGTCCGATCGCCGTGATACAGATTCGTTTGCTGCTGTCACATGAATAGCTGCGTATAAATACTAGACAGCGATCTGATCAACATCAATGTAACTAACAATGCATGCATTTGCTATTGCTTCTAAGAGTCATGTTAATGCATTTAGGTAGTTTTCATGTCAATCGCTGGTATTTAAATCTGTAACCACAATTTACAGCATGAAGAAATGTCCTGCGTTTCTCTTTTCTGTCGATGTCAATACACAGTACGTCTTTATTTAATATACTACTTAGTACCTTCTCTTATTCGCCTGAAGTAAATCAATTAAACGTATATTTAAAAAGTTTAATATCGCCCCACTTATAAACAAAATAGATTAAGAGGTTCAGAGAGCTTTGAAATGACGCCATAGCTTAAGTAGGCGTGTACGTGAGGGGGCGTGTCGAAGGAGCGCGTGCACAGCTGGCCAGCGATTGGTTCCCTCCTGTGTATTATAATATTGTTGTCATGGTGTTTTGGTTTAAATGTCTGGCGCGATAAATGGACAATATGTGTCCAAAATTGGTTTTATACTGGACTGTTGTCTCGCTATAACATGATATATCCCTTGCAGCCGATCAATAGAGAAATATGGTGACAAAGCGAATTAGATCCGAATACATGAAGAGGTTTACGGACCCAAAATGGGAAACTTACGCAAAGTGCTATGAGGATTTGCTGAAGTACAGATTGTCGAGACGACTGCTGGAACAAGCGCATAACCCCTGGTTTTGGGGGGACTCGGGAAGCGAGACGGAGTCCAGCGGCAAATCTACTCCTATTAGCCGGAACAAAGTTGAACCTTTGAGGCCTAATGATGAGAAACCAGCACGATCTGCAAATGTGATACCCGAGAAACCAGCAGCTGAACCGGAACCCCAGGAGGAAGTACAAGACAGAGTTGCCTCGGAAACCAGTGAGTTCAAGCGGATAGATAGATAGATAGATAGATAGATAGATAGATAGATAGATAGATTATTACATTAATTATTATTATTTATCAGATTTTTAAAAAATGAATGATTTTTGAAAACTATAGATATTTTAATACATTTCTATTTGAAAAAGATATACAATTTATATATGTAGATATAAACAGATACACATATATCTTGTTTTGTGTAAATTGCAGCAACTGCAAAAATTTCTCGAGACAGATTCAAAACCATCAGTTTAGTACAAAATAATCTGTAGGACCCTTTAAATTACTTTGCAAAACTAACGGTCCATGTAAATCTCTGTCTTTGCTCTCAGAGCTTGTTACCCAAGATGCTGAGCAGAATCATCTGGAGGTAGAGGAGGTGAAAAGCAGAGAATGTTCTCCTGCTCTCAACCCAGAGGCTGATACACGCTCCCAGAACACACCAAAGAGCAAACGCCGCTCCTCACACAAGAGCATGAGGTCAAAGATCAGCCCTCATGTCACCAAAGACACTGACAAAGAGAACCGTCACCCTTTTGCCCTGTATGGTTCTGGAGAGAAGCAGACAGACATGGCCTCCAGGAAAACCCATAATGTTGGTCCGGCTGCATCCACCTCTGAGGTAATTGTCAGTTTATGTGTGTACGGTGTAATTTATTATAATGTAAGTCATAAGAAGTACCTGCTGGCCATTCAGGAAACATCTTAAAATTACTGCTAGGAGAAAATATTAGCTTGGTCATTTCAGGCTTTGCTCAGCATGTTGTTTGATATTTTTGTGAATTTTAAATACTCCATGTATACTTCATTCACCTTTTCCTGTTTAGATCCATGAGTCAGCTTTGCGAGCAAAAACCAGACGGGAGGTGGAGAAACAGATGAAGAGAGTTGACAAGCAGAGAGCAAGATCTGCTGACTTAGAAAAGAGCAGAAATAAGACTGTCCCAGATTACAACCCCTGGATGACAGAGTACATGCGCTGCTTCTCTGCGAGGTCTCGGTAGAATTTGTTTCAGTAAATGTTTAGAAAAGAATATCTGTATTTATGTAAGCAGCTCAGGCTTAAAAATTAGAAGCATTCCATGTAAAAACTGGTAAGAAACACAACACTTATCCATCTTATTTTACAGTCTTCCTAAATGGGTCATGAATTAAACTCAGATTTTAACGCAAGGTTGTTTAGGGGTTTATTTACACCATGGAGATTACATTTACTGGTACATACCAAAATGTGATATCACAATCCATTGATGCTGCAGGGTAAATTTGTCAAACAATCACATGCCTTGTTGCATGGTTTTTCACAAACAAGTTTTATACTAAGAATTACAGGTCATGAGATTTAAACTTTTAATCTCTAAACTTTTAACCATATCAATATTCCAAACAATAATGAACAATTGCTTAGTGTAACTAACTGTTTTGGGGTCTGACCGTTAGAGGCATATGCTGTAATGTGATTGATTGTGACGCTATATTGTTTGTATTATATGAATAATATTTAGGGTTGACAGGAAGAAATCTATTTTTAATTGTTTTTAAAATCATATTTGCTTCAATGTGAATTTTTGTGAATGCAAAGTGAAAGTTAACGGTTATGTAAATGAGCTGCACATTTGCTAGTATTATTACGTAACATAGAAATTGTGACGCGTAACAGCAAAATGACAAAGAATATCATGTTTAAAGATGGTACTGAGGAAACGCGGCAAAACCAATTCCAGCAGTTCAGTCTTAGTGAACATGTTCAAGCATAACTTTCAAAGTTGTGTTGCTTTCACTGGCACTCAGGTATTTAATGTTTAAACCAGGAATAATGATATAAAAATGCCAATATTTATACAAGCATAATGAATTTGTTACTGTATTTGGATTGGGATCTGTAATAGCATAATGCATGATTTGTATGAACAAGTGTACAGGCATTTTCTTGTGTCATTTATCTTTGTATGTATTTTGTAAATAGTGTTGTTTTACTGTAACAGTAACGATGCCATAATGCCACTAATGCGTTAAGATACGTTTCATTCCATTGTCTGGTTTAGAATCTATACATGCTGGCTTGGATGGTGTAAATACTTGCTTAAATACGGTTTAAGTATTTAGATCTCTGCCTGTGAAACTTGAGATGTGTTTGAATGGGAACATTAACAGCAGAATAGTATTACAGATCCACAAAACTAAAGAGACCTTGGGAAATGTTTCACATTGAGTGTCTAAATGTGTTGTTCTTGTCTGTCTTAATATGTTTAACAGGTTGTACTGTTTAAGGGAACTGTTATTATTGGTTGGTATAATAGTTAAATAGAGAACTGGCTTAACCGACTAAATAAAGTATTAGGTTTTTTCAAGTTTAAAGTAGTTGTTGTGGTTGTAATTAAGGATATATTGTACATATCACCATAGTAATTTACAACAGTAGGAGCCTGTCATTATGTATAATATATACTGAATAAAACACTCAATGCAGCTAATTTAAATAATACATGCCTGCCATGATTATTTCCATTAACTGTTGTGAAGTTGGTAGAAATGATTGTCAAAACAAGGATACATTTCTAACACAGAATAAATGATGTGAAAGTTTGACATTTCCTGTCTTACTAGCATTATATGGTTTGAATTCTTAAAAGTTGGATCGTTAAACTAAATTGTTTTGTGCAAAAACACTATTGTTGATAATCTGCATAATAGGCATAAAAACTGACATAGCTATTGCCAAACTTTAAATCAATTCTAGGTAAACTGATTTCAAAATCAGGACCCTTGGTGCCTTAGTGTTCTTTAATATATCTCCTTTCTGTTACCACCAAAACTTTTACCAAAATCCTTTTTAAACAGTATTGTGCTTTCTTTTGAGTGTCAGTGTCAATTGAAAATGCTCATGTCAAATCCTTAAGAACAAAATCACTTTAGACATAATGGCATGTATTCACAAGTACAATCTATGATTAGTGACTTATAATTAATATTGTGATGCACGATTGTTTAAAATATATATTTAAAATATTTAAAAATTTAATTTAAAAGATATGAGGTGTAGAACATACTGTGCATTTTCTTCCTGAAACAAAGGACAACACAACCCAGTTTTAAAAAGAAAGAATTGCTTTCTTTCACAACTTTAGTGTTATTCCAACAAACAGCAAGGAATTAGACTGCAGCACTAAATCTGCTTTACAATAAATACTGAGCACTGTTAACACTGTGACATTAACGTCGCTGATACAGAATTTATTACAGTGAGATACGGTGGTGTGCGGTGGCCCTTATCTTTAGCTTGTTCATTCTTTTGAGCACAAAACAAATATACAACACAAGATATCTTAACAAAGTCAATAGCCACTGTTGTTTTCCAATAAAACATTAACATAAAACAAGGAAAAAGAATAACACAAGAAAAACAAATGATGTGTTGATTGAATAATGCACATAATAAATTTCACTGATAAGATATACAGCTGCACACTAAAAGAGCAGTAATGCAGTTTGCTTGAGCTATATATATAAATATATGTTGTATATAGTCATTTGTGTGATAATGTAGTACTGCAACCATAAAACATGCTCCACAGCGATAATATAATCTCTTCTCTACACAAGATCTACATGTATAAGGAAAGGACAGGGCAGGATCTCAGTGCAGTAATCTCAGGGGCATGGGCCGTGTTTTAAAACCATCCTCAAGGTTTTGGGTATCACAGATGTCTTTGTCTGGGCTGGAGGGGACAGTAAACTTTTTCCAGAACCTTCTGAAGTTCAGGGGGACCTCCGGCATGTCTGAACAGAAGTAAAAGTAAGTTGAGGGAAACAGTCGCTCTGCCATGATGAGACTGGTCACAGTCCTCACTAATATCTTCTTTGTGTTCACAAAACCTGCCTTGAGACAGAGATAAAGTTTCTTTAAGACATGGAGAACATGTGATAGGTGGCACAGTCAACAAACTGAATTGTGGCAAAACATTAATAAAATAGTAATCATAACTATTCTTAGTTAAAATCCAATATTATGTTGGATCCAATGATATTTTAATACAATATAAGATTTTGTAAGATAATCATATAGACAGTCTTTTGTCAAGGTCTTGAGTAGCCAATCAGAAGACTCCACAACACTTCCCCTTCTTCTATAAACCGGAGAAGCTGCCTAACTAGTGTAGATCTTCCTCAGACACCCTGAATCTCTATTTCTAGCTTGCATTCCAAGGGTGCCAAGTAAGGAAACATAGAAACCTGACATGCTAAGAATCTGGGAGGGCCGTGAACTATCCGGAGTTAAAAATATCTGAGTTTCTCGGGTGGGTCTGTGGCATTTGACTGATAAGCCTTAGCAGTGGGTGAAGGCATTTGGACCAGTTGTTTGTCCTCCAGAGGGGTGGAAGAAGGTGAAGTGTGTGTGTGGTTTGGGGGTATATCACTGGTGCTGTGTCATCATCACTCACTAGGAAAGCATGCAGCAGCAAATTTGAGGAGCATTTGGGCAGCGTCAATCACAAATATAGCAGCCCTCCCCTCAAAGCTCCTCCCCTCAGAGCTCCTCCCCTCAGAGCATGCCAAAAACAGTACAGATGCTATAGGGCTGCTGACAACATCCTTTTACAGACAACAGTCCAAAGAAAAATGATGTTTTATTAACAAAAAAGGATAAGCACTAGTATATACCAGTACTAGTATATACTAGTAATTATCTACCTAAATGAATTGGATTTTCACAATACATGTAAACTGATCTTTATAAAAGACCAAATAGTTTTACACTCTTTTCTTTTTTAAAGCTTTAAACTACAAAGAAAACAGGAATTTAAACCCAAGACTAAAAGTTTAAAATGCAATTAAATTATTAAATACAGGACAAACGCAAGTGCAACAGAAAGCGACCACTAAGCACACTTAACAAGCAACACAAATCTAATATGCACAGAATGATGTCCTGGATAAAGTGAACAACACTATGTGATTAAATCTGAATGCAGCTCCACTATATTTAGTGCGTCCCAGACTCATGTATTCAAACTGTAGACGTGCATGTCATTCTTTTAAAAAATAACCAATTATATCATTGCAACCATACCATTAAAGAAAACTAGTCACAGTACTACTAGTTAGAATCTGACTTGTAACCAGAAGGTTGCTGGTTCGATTTCAGCGCTGGCATGTAATCTCCGAGGTGCCCTTGAACAAGGCAACTTATCCCCCAATTGCACCCGGGCTCAGCAATGTGTGTTCGCAACTGTTCGCAACAGGTCACATTTCAGGTATGGGTTACTTTCACAACGAAAATAAAGACCTTGGATCCAAACAGCAGGCCAAGTAAATAAAGAAGCAGAAAGAAGCAGTTGAGCCTTTAAAACTTTACCTGGTTGGTCAGTTTGTGTCTCGGGTATTTTTGCTAACAGCCGCATTCCTGCCCACCTTCCGCCTGAGCCCGTCTGGGGGAACGCAGCTGCCGTAGGGCTGCGTCTCCATACTGGATCCCTGAACCCATCCGTTCCGGGTCCAGTTCTCCTACACCAAACCGACAGGACATCAGCTTCATATAGATGCTTTGAAATACATGGGTCAAACACATGCATTGGTTGTGTTGTACCTGACTCAATCTTGTTTAGGATTTTCCGTGCACACTGGACGAACGCTTCCTCCACGTTCTCCCCTGTTAGCGCGCTAGTCTCTAAAAACATGAGCTCTGAAACGTACAGACGTCAGCAATTACATACATTAAATGACTACTAAACACAACTGTATTCATTTCTCTAAAGATAAACAGGCTGTTGGTTCAAGTTCTGGTCAACTTGAATGAATTTCATGGCAAATAAATATTGAGTATTGAGTTTTATATATAGAATAAGAAATAATAAATTTATGTATTTGTAACTAGGCTTGTAAAAGATGGCAAACAAATCTTTATACACAATACCAAGAGACTAATAACAAATCAACGCTGAGTCTCTGAAAACGTTGAATTGATGCACGATAGTAACACTATCCAATAGCGACCTCTTGCGGCATAATCGCAGAATGACTTCAGATTAATTATCACCATTTGACGTCATACATCTTATTCTTTCGTCATACATCAAATGATGCACGATGCCACAACGGTAAATTGTAACAGGCGGATCAGTTGCAATCTAACAGACGCACCGTTTTCTTGTGCAAAGCGTGAGGCCTCCAAAAAGGTGACTTCCCGTTCAGCGTCCAGATCTTTTTTGTTTCCACACAGAATGATGACTATGTTCTGACTGGCCAGCATCCTGGCATCTGTCAGCCAGTTGGTCAGAGCGTTGTAAGTTTCTCGACTAACATCCACAGACAGACAAAAAAAAGGGTGTTAAATCAATACTGCATCAGTTTCTGGAAGCACTTAAGGATTTAAATGCACGTCAATGTCTAGACTAAAGGTCTAAAACGTGAAGTTCAAGCACCAGCCGCCGCACGGGTAACTGAGAGGTTAAAATGTTACATATTTATGTCTATTTTTACATTTATTTTAGAAGGTCATTCACAGATCTGAATAAGCCGTAAACATAAACAGTGGTTTATTTGCAGGTAAACAAAATATAACAGTAAATAATAAAAGAGATGTAAGTAAATGTTAAAAAATTGTCACAAAAATATACTGTGTGTTGTCCTCCAGTGTTTTGCTATCATCATTACTGATTATGATATAAATGTATCATAGCACATATCATAATTACAGTCAGTAACACACTGTATACAGAAATGTGGGGGGGTGTGACTTTACCTTGTGATGTCATAAACAAGAAGAGCCCCTGCAGCCCCTCTGTAGTAGCTGCGTGTGACTGACCTGAGACATAAAATCATAACATTTAAACTTCTGAAATACACTTCAGTGAATTTTAACTACGCCATGCAAATTGTTATATTATTTAATATGTAACATAAATTTGCACCTAGGTTATTTGCAGTGAATAAATTGTATTTGTCATTGTATAGCTGCATTATATTAGCCATCAGCCATTGGTCATTAAAAATCACAAGTCAAATCACATCTGCAAAGCATCACATCAAATCACAGCAGGATTGTTTCACTAATTATAACAATGACAGCTACATCTGTGGCTCACACATTCTTCTCATTAGCAGAACTGACACGTTCTGTTGATATTTTTTACTAAACTGGCAGCATATTACATCATATTATCTTCCTGGGGACATTAGGCCTAGTAATTCTGTAAAAAACAAGTATGACAATATTTACTGCAAACAATCCTGTCTGGATTTCATTGCATGCACAAATTAAAGCACTTTAATGCATCATAAAATGAGTTACAGCTGCACTGAGCAACAATTTTCTGTGCCAAAAGCCTTTCTTTGTGCCAAGTGAAGACAAGACGAATTGCATAATGATTTGCTTTAGGCATTATTGTAATTGTCGGGAACTTGTGATTTGTTTGTTGTTATGCAACTGTAACAAACAACAACAACTTTTTGGCTTCCACTGTTTTAACAAAAATCCCCCTTTTTAATCAGTCTTAATGGTAAAAATAAATTGAGAAAAACAGACAAAAGGCAAAGACAAAAGGCTCAGACAAAAGGTAGTTAGACACAGACAAAAGGTAGTTTGTTTGAAACTAGCATATTTTCGCTCTGAGCTATTTTTGCTATGAGAGGAAGATGCTGCCAAACGTTCAGTGCAAATTACATCCGTGTTGCTAGCGCACACAGATGCATCTGTGCACAGTACTATAAACTCCTACACACAATCTGGAGTTAACCCACCCTTTCCCCCCCCTAATGCTCCACCATCTGACAGCCTCAGTACAAATCCAGAAAATGATCATTACGCCCATCTCAATGTAATCATTACAAACATGCCCAAATCCTTCATTTCTAGAAATATCAGACGTATAAACGCACCTGAAACGTTCTTGTCCTGCCGTGTCCCAGATTTGAAGCTTTACACATTTGTTAACCACACTAATAATCTTTGAGCCAAATTCAACCCCGATAGTGTGATTCGAGTCATCTTTGACTGGAAGAAGAAGGGAAATGTTTTAGTAATATGACAGTCACATACAATATTTAAAGATAATATCTGTAGTAAAGTCACACAAAAAAACGTTAGTATGAGTGTTTCTTATTTAAAACACTTTTTCAAACATACTATTTATTTTATTGTGTAAACTTTACAATATGAAACAACATCTTCATTAGAAAGCATTTATGAGATCACAAGATCAAATTACAGGACATACATCTTTTCTCTATAAACTGATGAAGCAGACATGATTTCCCAGTTCCAGCATTCCCAATCACAAGAAATTTAAACAGGAAATCTAGAGAGGAGGAAAAACGTCAACAATCAGGACAACAGCAAACAAACCCTGTCTGTCAAAAACTGTTTCATAACAGAAGCAGGGGGGCTGGTGTGTCAGATCTGGTGCAGATCTACAGAGATGCCATAACAGCAAACATCACACTGTCCTATTTATGTCAAAGGTGGGCATGCATAACGTGGCATCAATAACCTGGCACAACCTAATTTAAATCTCCAAAAGATCGCTAACACATGCTGTATCAAATGAATAAACATATGTCTATAGTAATTATTCGTATTGTTATCAACATTGTTCATGCTGAGGGATCTCAAATAAACAAATACTAGCTTATCGTGACATAAAGGCGACATATGGCAGGCGGGGAGCTTCTCGTCAGCTGTCACTTTACACACTGTAAGCAAATACGGCTATGAATGGTCGCAACGCCTGCTAACATTGATGATATTCTGTAAACAACACGTGTAGCAAGAAAATAAGGGAAATGATTCGCCCTACCGTATGTCTCTGACATGACGGATATTTCTGGTCTGTTGTTAATCTTTCTCTCTGTCAAGGAAATCAACAAGGATGTCAAATAAAGGGAAATCCCTTAGAGGGTTTCGCGCATCCTTGTCGGAAGTTTGTGGAGAAACGACTTCCTGTTGAGGATTTCAAAACAAAAGTCATGAGCCTTTTTTTTAAATTAAAAAAAAAGAAATTAAAATGATTATATATATATATTAGGTTGTTGCTAACGAATTTAATGTACTAAAATGTCCCTGGTTTGATGGTAGTTCAAATGGGGATGTTGTCTTAAAAAATTGGACAAAATCCTTGAGTCTTTAGATCTGGTATGAGGCTGACTACAAAAATACAAGTTTTATCCAAAGACCACTTGGTGGTGGTAGTTAGTTACATTTTACCACCTTAGTTAGATTTTACCACCTTTTCCAGATTTTAGAGAACTCTATTTGTATTATTTAATATTGTATAACATTGTCATTTTTAAACGTGTGTGGAAATTGTGTGTATATTACCTGTGCAATAACCCCATGTCATGTAAAGTCATGCAAAACAGGGTTGCAAAAAAAAAGTTTGAAAAAGAATCAAAAAAAAGTTTGAAAAAGAATCAAAGCTTTCTAAATAAAATCAAGATTCACTTAAAAAGATGTTTCACAAATTCTTTGGCAGCAGTTATATTGAGTTGATGTAAATTGTCCTCTATAAATTGTAGACTGTGTACCATTCCACAATGACTGATGGATTTTATTACACACAATTATAATTTGGAGCATGTGTAATAATTACATAAAATAGTTTTCATCACGGCTTGATGGCACAACAAGTCCCTGTTTTTTATGTCATCCATAAATTAGTTTGAAATCAATAGACAAAAAGGTCAGAGAGTTTTCGTTCGTTCCAGCTGAGGCTCTTCTAGAAAAACTGAAGTCATGTCAACACTCAAGAATGAAGCTGCTTACAGAATAAGCCACCACATATCTTCTCCAGATGGCTGCACATGGGCCCTCACTTCATTGCAAAAACCCGTATGATGTATGGGCTGTGGTTTTATTTTTAAATGTCCTGTTTGTTATACTTCCTTTCTGACTCTATATGTTAAAGATACATGACGGCTGAGCTGTAAGTTCTGTCAAAACATCAATAAATCCATTCATATGCACTCTACCAGTTGAAGTTTGGACCCACCCAATTAATATCAGTTATGTACTGAACATATATATGTATGTGTGTGTGTGTACATATAAAAACACTCATTAAACTTCCTTCATCCAAGCCATTATCCACCTAACAAAGAATGTTTTTATTCAAAGACCGTTGACTAACGTTGATGTTGACTTATGTTAGTAGAATATCTTTAGCATTATAGTGTAATATAGTATAACATGGTATGTGGTATGGAAAAAGGGGGGTCAAATTCATCCCTGAAGGATCTTTGCTATCACACGAACACAATGGTAACCAGGAAGCAGGAAAGTTAACTGTCCTTGGAATCTAAAATTGTCATCGCACTGTCTGCACCAGGATGTTATTTTGAAATGTGGGTTTTGTCAGCTCAATGATTAGAGCGCTTTGCATCTGTGCCAGGTTAAACCTGAGGGCAGAGAATGTGATAGCACAGAACAGTAACACAAACGCTGTCACGATAGGACCTGAAATGCCATTGTTCAGTGTGATTAGCATTATCTTCTGGATTGTTTAAATAAAGTTATGCTGATGTGTCATTGACTGAATAAGATATGCAGTCATATGATTGAATTTAATTATTGCATTAAATGCAATTATTGCAGGTGTTGAAGACTATGCTAGGCTAGATGCTAGTTCCAATGCATGCAACTGCATTTATCTGTAGGTGCTCTGTGCATCATCGCATATGTACTTACAGCACTTTATACCACAGTACATTTTCAATTACCTAAGACCTTCTACTTGGAATCAACCCATTCAAGTCATTGACGCAACTTAATTCATGCAGTTTCCTCCCCCAGTGCTTGACAAAACAACATATGGCTTGTTAGTTTAAATGAGTGAGAAACACGCCAGTGAGTTTTAACAGTGAGAGCTTTGACCAGGTCTGCCTTCATGTGGTGTGATCAGTGTATCTGTGTATCAAACACAGCATTCTGCTAAATGCCTGTTAATTCTCTAGCTCAGTGACCTTTCTGTGGCTGGAAGCAAGTTACACAGTGTTAATCTCAACCAGCCTGAATGCTATCGTTGTGTTGCATCCAGGAAAGGCAATAGGCTCACAGGCTCAACAGATTACAGCGGCAAATAAGAAGAAATACTCTAGACCTTCGTCTTAAGTGAGTGATGCGTGCAACTTAGATATGTAAAGCTGTTGGGTTTCTTGTGTATTAGAAATATTATTCAAAATATTCCATATATATGTGTGTGTGTGTGTGTGTGTGTGTGTGTGTGTATATAACCCCTACAATACATATTTGTTCAAAGCAACTTTGCAGAAAAGTAATATATAATTTAATATTATATATTATCTTTAAACAGTTTTACTTTTTTAAATATTATTATCTTTATATAATAATACTTTATATTACATTATATTTTATTATGTGTAATAGATTTAAATGTTAGTAACCCTGCGTAAAGACAAAGTTAGACCAGTATAAATATCTAATCTAATCCAAACTGGTTACTGTGGTTTTGTGCTAATTTAGCTGGTGAGCTAGCATAGCCATGCTGACCATTTGAGCCTCAGCAGTCAGATAAATATAAAGCTCCTTTCAAAGATCTCCTAGGTGGCAGAAATAGCCATCTTGGCCTGAAAGCCTCCACTGGCCCATATCTGAAAGTGATTTGTGGCCAGCTCTCTATTGTCTGCATCACCCAGCCACACTCATTTAATAATCTGATGTAATATGTATGAGGGAGTTTGGTCATTGGTCATTCATTCCAAAGGTCACAGTTAATCTGCCCATGCTGCTGTCCATCACATTACATCACCATACTTTTACCAGACATCACAGTCCTTCACTTTAAAACTACAATTAAGAGATTTTAGTACACACTTAAAAAAAAACCTCAATTTAAGCTAGATATCTCAGGTATCTCCCTATATGGAACTTAATAGAATGTCTACGCTTAATTTTAGCATAGAAAGTTGTATTGCTAAACCAAAAAGTGTTTTCCTGAAAGCCCTCTTTCATGCAACCCTGCCTCCACGGCACTTCATGGTACAAAGAGTTCACTATTGTTCCCAGCACATCGCTATTGGAGACAGACAGCCTGGGAGGCAGCAGACAGAAGAACAGGAGAGAAAGTGAGCAAGAGAGAAAGAGAAAGGGGAGGGCTGATATGAGAGGTGGGGTTTGGCACTGTTTTGATCACTCTAGCGTTCATTGACCTGGTACAAAAGCGGAGTTGGGATCACTTGGCGTGCGCTCTGTGGGTCACTGAGGCTCTATGGGAACGCCGTACTGCTACGTCGCCACATTCTGGCTCTGAGGCGGTTAAACAGCATTTCAATCAGTGGTTTCCAGCCCCGGCACTGGAGTGCTGCACGTTTTAAATGGCACCCTAATCAGACACACTTGATTCAGCTCATTAGCCTGTTAGTAAAGACTCCAGGACCTCAGATGGGTGTCAGATAAGAGACAATGTTGAGGTTCCTCAGAACCATGGTTGGGAATCGCTGTTTTAGACACATGGTCTAAATCAATGATTTCACGTTACCATTGTCAATTGTTTCATTGCTTTCAGCTTTTCACTATTATTAAAGTCACTAGATACAATGTAAATTAGCATTGTTTGTCTGTCTTAACCTAAGTAAAAACAGCAACAAACATACAACAAAAACCACATACCAATAAGCTAAATATGAAAAACGTTTTGACATGAAATAAATACATATTAAAGGCCACCACTGATGACTCAGCTATCAAATGTAGGTTATATGTTCCCTAACATTTATTTTTTTAAAGTATTCCACTAACAAATTAAGAATAACATGTTGATTTTAAAAACATTCTACTAATGTTATTGCAAGATATTTCAAAGCCTTTCTGGACTAAATGGTAAGTGTTTGATGGTCTAGAGACCGTTGTGACCAAGGACACTGTGATAAATGGACCTGCTCTTTGACAATATGCTCAAAGTGAATGCAGGTCTCTCTAAGAGAAGTGGTGGTATTCAGCAGAACTTGAACTGAATACTAATGGGCTGAGGCCAGCTGTCATGCTGAAGGCTCACAAGTCAATTGTGCCGCTGATGACCCTTCTGAGCCTCCATAGGGATCTTTTATCTATGGCAGAACTGATCTGTATGAAGCACTTACGTCTAGAAACACAGAGACCGTGTCTATTGTTTTATTTTCAAGATATCAGTTTACAAAGTCTTACATTTGCATGTATACATCAGGCAAAGTGAATTACGGTGCATTTAAGCGCAACATTCTACATTTATTCTACATTTTTGTGAACATGCACATTCACTGGGAATCAAACCTGTGACCTTGGCATCTCCATGCACCAAGATCAGTTTAGTCACAGGAAAGCTGATAAACAAACACTAGAAGTTCAGAAACACAGAATAATCTTATGACATGTAGTTGTAATGTGACCCAAACCGGTTTTCTTCAACTCCTCGATTCGTATGATGTCCTCAGCAGAAGACTTCTGTGGAACTTCCAACATAGTTCTTCATCCAGATTGTTTATTCAAAATCAAACACTAACAATTAACAACTTTAAACTGTTACACTGTCCAAATCCTTGTTGATGAAAGCAAAGAAAAGGTCATACAAATATTTTCTCAGAATTAGTACCAGACTATTCACCCAACATCACGAGCTGAGCACCAGGGAGGCTAGAAGATAATAGATGACAGGAGATGGAAATATTGTCTGTCAGACAAGAGGGATCATAAAGGATTAGTGTCTGACACGCAGCTCTTTGTTTTAATGACCAATCCAAACCCCCCTTTCACAGTTTCCCATGCTACAATGTTTTCTACAATCATGGGCACATTAATCATATGTAACCCAATTTTAAACTGTGAACTTGATTTTAAATGTGTGGGGTAAGAAATTAAAATATAATATAAACTGTAATATAATAATAATATCTCCAGTTTGCCTATTTGAAGGAGCTGAAATTGTGCAGAGATTTTACAAAGAAAGGGTGGAGGGAGATACAGACGCTGCAGTAGATAAGGCAGATAAATGGAAAATGAAATAGCACACTTATCTCTTTGAGAACGTGGCTGGATCGCCGTCATGAGCCGTTGCACGGGACTCACACACTTAAAAGACAAGCAGGACAGAGGAGCCACAACATGCTTGATAATCTTTAACAAATTTGCACATTTTTAATATGAATCATTGAAATAATTTTGATATCATGCTGTATTTGATGATAATGAGTAAAAAATAATGTTTTTATTGACCACAGTATCTGAACACAGTAGCATCTGCTTTTTCATTCACTCTGTAAGCAGCAGATTATCTTTTCTGTTTTTCCATCTGTTCTTTTCCAAAACACGGCCGGTCCTGCACCGCCAGCTCTGCTTATGTCACAGAGTTATTATCACTGCAGATAACGGTTGCTGTTCACTCTCACACAGGCATGCTGAAAAAATACCGGATCTGGGCAAGGCAACACCAAAGAACACAATTATAGGCTACATGTGACAGTAGAATAAAACCTGCATCAGAACACGTCCTAAAAACAAACACTATTTTAGGAATTATGAGGGGTTTGCATAGAAATGTATGAAGGAATTAGACAATTCACAGCAAACTGCTATGCCTGAGGATTTGGTGGCAGCCAAACAAAAGATTATTTACTAATTAAGGTTGTGCTTTGGGTGATCTGGGTTCGAGTTTAACTCATATTACTTTCCTGAGTCTTGTTGCTCTGCTAGGACTTCCTGTTATCTGTCCACTGTCTAATAAAGGTCACAATATAAATAACTATTAAAAAAGTATGTGCCATATCAGCCCTAGGTTGGTATAGTGATAGAAAATAGCTTAGCTTCGGGCAACACTATGAAACGCTGGAGTCTTTGTCACAGTTCAAAGGCTTTACTGGGTGATGTCATTCGATCTCAACTTTAATTTTATCTCCACATATTAAAAGTTAATGTGGTTACTTGTCATTTACCTCACAAATTAAATTATATTATATAAAACATTATATAAATTCATATAAAATTAGCAATTCATATAAATATATTGTTATATAAACAATTTTATATTGTCAGTATTACAGTGTCAAATAAATGCTTGTATTGTGTTTGTGTTGTGTATTGCAATTGCACTACAATACAGAGTAATTTCAGTTAGTCAGGACAATGTTCCTCAAACCAGTGTCCACTGAGTATTTTGGATGAATCCAAGCCACACCCAGAGAACAAACAACGAGTTCAGTGCATTAACAGAGGCTTCCTCGAAATTCCACTCCTAACTGAGGGAGTTTAAATCCCTTTATCAGCAGATCAGAGTTCAAGCAAGAGTCACGCCATCTCAGCCACACTGGCATACAGGAGCCAAAGAAATGCAGACATGAAAGATAAAACTGATATAATTTATTGATTTTGTGTAAAGCTGGTTTATAGACGTTTCCAGTTGTTGTTATATTAGTGACCACCCGTGCTTCACGCCATCAGTCAAACTGTTCTTATCACCTCAGAGCTGAGCCAATATTAACAGGTGTGTTTCATCACTAATATTACTGACTGTGTTCAAAGTGTTCAACTCGACAGAACGTTGTTTTCCAAAACGTTCCCTTTTCCAAATTAGTCATGACAATAAGCTGCGTTTCACAGCTGAACTCTCCATGAGGAGATGGGATGGAAAGATCACATGCGACATCTGAGCTGAAACACAACAGTTTCTCTCCCACTCATTTTCCTGACCTCTCCACCCTCACTGTATTCATCAGCAACACACTTCTAGAGATTCACATGCAGTTTAAATGTATTCAGGCGTGTTTTTGTTTATTTCATGGCTTAACTCCTCAGTTCACAGCAAACGCTAAAATTGATTCCAGAACAAGTTTTGTCATGAACAAGTTTTGTTGCTGTTCTCCACAACCTGAGAGTCTTGCACAAACTCACAATTCAAAATGTGTTAGTCTGCATTAATGGGAAAAATGATTCACAGTTCCAATTAAACACTTGTTGCTTTTTATTGTGTCAGCACAAAAATCAGAACATCAGACAAAGTACTTTGGAAAAATGCCATTCATATGAGCAATTGAAGAAAAGAGTCAAAACTCTTATAACAACCAATGATGTTGATTTGTGAGGCACAGAATATGACTAGCTCATTTTAACATTTGCTAATCTTGCTGAACGGGTCAGTTATTTAACTATTGCACCTTTTAAATTATATCCACATAAATTCTGATTATTAATATCGGTTGTTTTGAATGTCACAGCCAAAACAGCAGCTAATGTTCAGCCCTGACAATACACACATCCTGTGTGCACAAACAATATTATAAGACCCCCCCACAGGCCAGATTTAGAGGCCAGCAGGGATCAACAAACTTAACAAAAAGCTTCCATTGAATCACTGCTCTCTACCACAACATGAAGGTGTATTAGCAAACAGCTGTGTGCAATCATTTGCAGCTTCAGAGGCGTGGCTAATGGTTTCTTCCAGCCTGTGTTGTGACTCATTGGCTGTGAGGACAGATAGTCTGTTTGAAAGATCCAGAACACCCCCAAAACTTAAGATACACACGTAGGCATGCAAGCTCTCACTCTCTCTCTCTCTCTCCCCCCATTCACTCACTCTGTGCAGTACTTTCTCTCAGCATGCCTCTATTTTCTCTGTTTAGTATTCACACAGGCTGTCTATCAATCACATCAGCTCTAAAAGAGCCTCACAGCAAATTTATAGAGCACAAACTGGGCCATAGACATTACAGCCAAGTCACACATTGTTGCTCCACTGAGAGCAAAACTATAGTTAAGCAGTGCATGACGTCACTGGTGTTCTATTAAATGGATCTTAAACGGAAATAAAAGGACTTTATTCCTGAGAGGTAAATATTGACTTTAGATACTTACAATACTTAAAAAAAACTCCTTGAGTTTTTGATTGTTTAGTTTAAATTGGACTTAGGAAGACACGTCATATGAGAACCTATTTTAGTTTCCAGAATTAATCCTCACCTGCTGCAAAGAACATTTTCCAACAAATTGATTCCTGACAACAACAAACTGCCTTCTGAACCAGCTGTGATGATGACAGTAATTCGACAGACTTTTTTTTCTTTAAGCCCAAAGCAATTGTATAAAGAGTTAGTGGTAAAATTTATGCAATGCAAATTCATGAATTTTCCATCATTGTTAGGAATTATATGAATATTTTTGCCTGAGAAAATTTTAGTGCCACTAATCAATGAAGGTTTTTTTAATAAAAAAAACAGAGCATATAATTGTATAAAAATCTGTGATTGCTAACAGATACAGTCACAGTTACACATGTGGTGGCTGAGGGAACTGGCCAGCAGCCAGGGCTGTTATACACGATCTGTAGCTAGTCTCTTTTGACCCCCGCTCACAAACACAGTCAAACACACACAAACACAAGTGCCCCCTGGTTAACAACCAAGAAAAGACAAAGGAAAGCTTACATAAGACATGAACCGGGGTGTAATTCACTCCGTGGCTAGCTTGAAGCTCTATGCCTTATTCACACTGTTTAAAGACAATTCACCATAGTAACACAAGCATGTTCTCATGGATGTCCAAATGTTTCTATTGTCATCTTTCATTGTTTTTTCGAAGACATATAATCCCAAAATTAGCAAAAATGCTAAAATATTCCTAAAACACAATGCAAGCAGTAAATTTCTCTTGTTGTGATACCCCTCATTTACTCTTTTATGGATATATAATTCCACAATTCCTAAATTCAGTAACTCAAATTATCCATGAGAGCAAAAGCTCAAGGAGGTTTTCTTCATTTCATAATGATGCGAGTGAAAATTGTTTTTTTTGGCTACGTGGGACGTGGCGATGGCTTTCTCAGACACTGAGGTACTCTGGAACTCCTCAGTCTGTCAGCGGCCATCAAAAACCCAGCTTTGGGAGTGCGATTAGCCCTTTGTGGGAACCCTAACGCTGGCACGCTGCTCCTTCAGCCCTGACCCATAATTGCACAAAGCATCGGGGCGAATGAAATGGCCACCAGAAACAGAGCTGCTGGGTAGCCGGTTGATTGAATTAACTCTCACCTGCATTGTCAGCAGTCACAGCACAATGTGGGCAGCGCAGATTCATTTCATTGTGTTTGGCTTGAATGTGTGCATGGACCCTGATAACTGAACAGACACACTTTGTATAGTGATGATGTCACTGAGGGAAACAGTGCTGGAATTTTCCCAAGGTCTCAAGCACACATAACAAGGAAAACAGACTGATTTACTTCACAAAACTCAATAGTTCACTGTATTTCTGCTGAGTATGTTTTTATATGTAAAAGATCTGCAGAGGTTGTACCACATGACTTGCATCATAAAAGGATATATACTTAGAACTCCAAGCTTGAATGCAATAAATGAGCACTGTGCTTGTCTGATAAAGACATCTGCGATCCACAGATCAGCTTTTTTTCCTGTCTTGAGGAATATGACTGACCCCTCATTTCCTGCTTGCGCAGCATTCCCTGGAAGACAAATCCCACAGCATCTTGTATTGCTGTCATAGCGCGCACACGCGCACACACACACACACACACACAAACGCAGGCAGACACTCTTACCTCACTGAGAAAACCAACTTAGACCAGCATTTCCATGGTGACCCAGTCTGGTTTCTGAGCTTGAAGATCAACAAAACTTGCGCCTGGTGAGGCTGGTTATAGTCTTTTGATGCTGTTTGATTAGGGAGGTAAAAACATGATTGGAACACCAACATGTGTTGATAATCAGCTACACTGGTTATTTAAGCACAATAATCAGTATTTTCTACTATTTAGTAGTAAAATACAGCTTTAGCTAATAAATATAAAGGTTAAGCTTCTAAACAGGGGCTTGGTAACACGGTGGGATGAGAACATGACTTATATTTCTAGAATAGATTCATATTTCACGGACGTACTGTCATCACAGCTTTGATGAGGTGAAATGTCTCCATCATAGCTCCAGCTCGGTGAACTCCTTCTGCTTGCGTTGGACATTTATGGAACTCCTCCCGATCTCCAGCGAACCTAGCAGGAGTTAATCAGTATAGCCTGTCATGCTTTTGATTCATTTTGGCCCAAATGTTAAAAGCTATTTGTAGCATGAGATCTTTCGGTTGAGAGGTCTTCAAGTTGATGTTTTTCTTTCTTCATCTGCCACTCAGAATCAAACAACTGGATAAAAGTGGCCCAGATATGTCATTGTTAGCAGTTTAGGCGTCTAAATCCCTGATAAAGCATGTCAGCTGTTTAAGAAAACAACTGAACAGAACTAATTATCCCAGACGCCACTTTATTTGTGCTTGTGGAAATGTGATTAAAAGCCAGATATAACAAACACTTTCCAGTGATGCAACCAAAGTCCAACCTGACAAAACATCACATTTTATTAATTGCTTTTCCAAATCACATTGACTTGCTGCGTACAGTATTGAGACCCAGTTGTAACAGCTTCTAGCTTATTTACAATAATGCTTTTAAAGCAACATGATTTTCACAGATTACATTAAGTCTGTTAGTTCACTTGGAAAAAATAAACTGCACTCAGAGATTGTGTGAACTTTCTTATATGCAGTGGAAACCTGTTAAGATACATGAAGCTTATTTTCTTACTGTGTCAAAGAAAGTGTTTACAAAGTATGAAATATAGGCACTGACATCACACTGTTATATAGAAAGATGCAGATGGCCTTTTATTAAAAGCACATCCTAAACAAACGAACAGCGCAGAGACAGAAGACACAAAGGCAAAACGTACACAAACAAGTATATTTATTTTGAGAAAGATAATCTACAGGCAGGTGTCTGTAATTACATGTCAGTTGTGTCTAAACTTCCCCCAGATCTTGAACAGTTCCGTATGGAGGGACACATCAGCAATGAGTTCACTCACAAAGTAAATATACAGCACTGCAGCGAAGCTCACGTGCAAAACAAAGCACTGAATAAACACACAGCATGTGTTTGAAGTCAAAGTTTGGCTACTTGTCAAACCCCTCTGACTAAGAAACTGATTTTGCAGCCATGAAAATACACAGCGTTGTGGCACTTGTGTGCTTTGGTGAGGCCTGTCGTTTAAATTCTAAGATTCACATTATACAAAACACCACAAACACACTTCTTGATAAATGATTGAATATAATATACAATGTTTACAGTATAAAACATCACATTCACAGAAATAGCTGTTGTTTTGAGCATGATTAAAATCAATATGATTGTTTGATCTGGGCTTTAATTCTCACAATGCGGTACGTTCGACACTTGCGATTTACACTGTAATCACCTGCGGAGAGCCACCAATTTCCTGTTCTCGCACTCTTTTGACGATTCACTACATTCTGTTGCAAATGAACGTCGGAATTCCAAGCATTCATCTCAAATACATTCTTAGTTCATTCTGTGCTCAGGAGGAAAAAAACTTGGGATGTTAGCGATTCTAGTCCAGCTTATGCAGTGAAACATTTCCCTTACTGTGTCATTCACTTATACTGTTTCACATGTCACAGAGCAGCGGGTGACTTTAATGATACTATTATGAGAAAGCTGGAATTTTGTAATAATTTCAGATCTTTGCTCTGTAATTTCCAGTTGAAAATCTTTCAACTGGACAGTTTTCATTTCAAATGACCATTCATTTCAAATGACCAGCATAAGTCTATGAATACCAAAGAATGTCACACAATAAATTCCTATTCCTTTAAACCTGACAGGGCTGAAATGCTCTCAGAACTTTGTGTTTTTGATGAAGCTCCTGGTTCAATGACCAGATATACAATCCAGCTGGCCTGCTAAGTCCACTTACACTCAGAGATGCCCTGACCTCACAGCCTGTTTGGGCCTGGACTTAACTCCACATGTAAACAATAGAGTCTGGTGAGATGTGCCAGCGTCCTTCTGTCTCTAAAATGGACAATCATTCACTCTCAAATCACAACAAGGCAAATGTCAGTGATGTTGATAATGCGCCCAAACATCTGCTTGTATTCTACATCACACTTAAAGACATGACAGACTTGACTATCTTAGATTTATCCAGGTCTTGATTACTTCTCTGCTAAGACAAGGGGAATATCTTAAAGTTATCTTGTTCGTCTAAGTAAGTGACACTTATTTATGTTAAACCACCAATAAAATCTTATGCTATGTTTTGCTGAGACCAGTAAATTTGTACATTTAGAAATATTTGGGGGAAGTTCAATCTAACTAGATGTTTGATAGTAAGACGGCTTGTTTTTTCACTTTATATTCTCCCCAACAGCAGATAACTTCATAAAGCAAAGCTGAGACTTTCCAAATGGACAACAGACCCCCAAATGAACAATGGAGCTTATTACAACAGACAGCTTAAAGACTTTTGGCTATGAGACTTTCCATTTTGTGAAAAAGATGTCAGAATTTTTCTGCACTGTCCCCTTTAGTTCATGGCGATCTTTGCTCCAGCTAATCCACTAACAACATAGCATAAAGCAGATGGATTCCTTTCCATTATATTCCAATAAAGCTACTTCCAGTTTAACCGCATTCGCATACGCAATCAGATTTTCTCTATGCCAGACAGCAGTACTTCTTCCACCAGGACTTGGACAGCTTTCTCATTTTGTCAGGCGTGCGCTTCTTTAGCCTTTTCTGCTGTTGGCTGTCAGAATACTGGATGCTGGCCACTATAGCTGTGTCAAACACCTCCTTCAGGTTCTTTTGAGTGAGCGCGGAGCACTCCATGTACGACACGGCCTGCATTTCCTCAGCGCACAGGCGGGCTTCTTGGGGGTCCACTGGCCGCTCCTTATACTTGGCGAGCTGGATGAGCACTTTGACATCCTGCCGGAGATCGGCTTGGGTGCCGACCAGCAGAATCGGAGCCTTCGGGCAATGCCGACGGATCTCGGGCACCCACTTCTCCCTCACATTCTGGAAAGATGAGGGACTTACCACACTGAAGCAAAGCAGGAAGATGTCTGCGTTGGTGTAGCATAGCGGCCTTAGCTTATCAAACTCATCCTGCCAGGGAAGTAAAAGAGTCAGTGATAAACATCAAAGCTACGCAAGCAGGAGAAAACTTGTTTTTTATTACTAAAAGAAGTTAAAGTGTGACCAGCTGGGTTTATGGTTTTCTGTTCTGAACTTTTACAGTGATTTACATCATATTTAATGTTACGTAAAGGTCTCAGCTGTGTGTGTCTGTGATTGTTAACCAATCCTTATCACTTCTTTGCACTACTGATAGATTTACCATAAAACATTTGGCAACATTTGTACAACATTTGGCAACTTTCTGATTGTAGAATATTCAAATCTGCAATAAGCTTCGTATGACTTTGAAGGACTGACAGCCGGGTTGATAACATCCAAACCCACCAATCAGAAGACCTGTCTGGAGTAATGTACTTTAATCTGGCAACTTCCAAGTCACGCTCATGATTGCATATCTCTGCAATACCAGGACCTGCTGTGATGTCAGCGGCACAAGAGATAAAGCCTAAAGCACAAACGTAAAATCTGTTGTATATTACTGCTGCATTCCATCTGCTTTACTCTGCCTCACGAGTCTCTAACTCGGTTCCTGTTGATACACCAGGGCCGCTTTCTTCCCATATTAGTTAATTCAACACATCCTAACTAATGAAAAACAATCATGTCCTGCATTATATTTTATATTATCATTCTTGTGTGTAGTTTATGTAATACATTCTGCTCTTTTATGTTCTTACCAAACAGCTGATGGAAAAATCCAGCAGGGTTGTGCTGTAAAGTATCTTTAATGTAACATTAGGATTCTCTTTAATACTCTGTATTTGATAAAACAGATTAATATAAGCCTCAAGTCAATGCATGTTTCTTTTCTCTTATTTTATCTTCTTCTCTTCCAGTAGCGTAAACAGGACAGATCCAAATCTTTCTGGGCTTGTCAGCCTTCAGAGTCTCTCCTTAGCTTGCTAAAGTCATCAAAAACACACTGATCTCACGTTTCCAGTGACTAACACCAGCTGTACCTCGGCTGAAAGTAGGTCTCCCATTTTTTGGGATCCAGCCCAATTCATCACAATTAGGCTGCTTCCCATTTGCTATTCCCCAGAGCTGGTTTAACCCTCCTACAAAGGCAAAGACATATGAGCTTCACTGACTGACCTGCAGTGTGTTCCCATAGGATGAAGTATATACTTCCATACACTGTTAGTACAGCAACCTTCAGATGAACTTTACCAGAAACCCTTATCATAAGTTCCCAAAACAACACTGAATCACTTTCACTGTTGTCCCCGCCCTTATCTTACAGATATGCAGAGGTATGACCTATTAGGACATAGATCCACCCCACTGTTATATCCCCTAGTCTTCATCTTTAGATTAAACAAATGTGCTGACTGTTTCCAGTTAGAAAGGGGGAGTTTAACCAGCATGTGTTTGTGCAAACAATATATCGTTCCTATACAATGACAGCGGGAGAGGCTGTAGGCACTGAACTCCCGTGAAGTGAATGTGTTTTTATGAGGGGGTTTGTGGGGGTCTAATGTTGTTGAGAGTGTCTGCTGGACTGACCTGCCCAGCTGTGTCACAGAGTTGAAGTTTCACAGGCTTGCCATCCACGGCTACAACCGCTGCAGAACAAAACAGATTCATTTAGACATTCTACCCGTCTTCAGTCATAATGCATTATTAGTACACAGACTGTGATGAATTAGATTGAAATGGACTGTGCCAGTTGAATTTACTGACCTAAAAGTTATAACAAAAACATCAGCCGATGAACTATCAAGTGGTCACGTGATGAATTTAGGTCAGTGGCATCCTTACGATCATCTTCTATGAGCATCATTATCATGACGATATTGAAGTACAATTATCAAGATTTTAATTCTCAATAATTCTGTATTAATTCTATAATTCTCCATTTTTTTGTTATAAAATATTTTGCACACAATATTTCCGTCGTGTAACGTTTTTATTTGTATCGATTATTGATTTAATGGTTTTACATTTATAATTATCTAGTGGTACAATAAAATTATAAAGTGGTATTTACCTGCAAAGTTATCAAATGCCGTCGGAACATATTCGGTGGGGTATCCATTGGTGGTATAGCTCACAATGAGACTAGTTTTTCCCACTGCACCATCACCAACCAACACGCACTTTACCCTGCGCTCCGCTGCCGCCCCGAAGCGGCTCTTCACCGCTGATGATAAATCTCTGCTCCTGAATCTTCTCGGGGGTACCGGCGGCAGCACCGTCCCTGGAACAGCTTTATATTCTCCACCTCCCTGCGGAGGCATCCTAAAAATACTGACCGTCCAGGAGTTTCAGCGGTCCATCTGTCCAGTCACTTCTGAATGAGAAAACCTCTGGTTTCACTGCGGATCCCATTTAATGGTTTAAACACTCTTAAAGCTACATCTTAACTAAAGCAACTGTGTTTGGTTTATCTGCATGTGATGTAAAGTAACTCTGGAGTACAACGTTATACTCTCAGGAGGCGATCCCTTCCCCGCCTTCTATAAAACTCATCTGTGCACTTTACTCCCAAACGATACGGATGTGTCTAAATGCCTAGTTGGTTCCCTACCTAGACAGCATTGTAGGTGTCCTAGGCGTTTCCAAACTCTTTGGATATCACAGGCGCGCGCATCAGCTGTGGGCATCTGGGCGCCTGTACAATACTGGTCATCGTTGACGCCTTTTTGTATCTGCTGATGCTAAGCACGATGCTCAAAAAATGTTGTTTAGGTAGGAAGCACACTGAGATTTAAGACAGAGGTCGTGACATCATTCACTGCCAGTTCATCCACGCATGAACTGAAGTTCAACAGACCTGTTGTTATACATTACTGATAAACTAAACTGGTCCAAATATAAGATGCTTGTCTTTTAACATAACATTTAATAGTTTATATCAGGGCTAAAAATAGTTTATATCAGGGCTTTAAAATCTGACCACAAATCTGTGTTCTCTAAAAATGCACACTTGTGTTAGAATAAATAGCTGCTTTTAAAGGGTGCAAGTTTAGTTTTTATCAACTGTTGTTTAACAACAAGAGTGTAACAATAATGCAACGGTGTATCAACTAATTATGCAAATTGTTAATAAACAAATATGTTATTTTTTGTATATAATATATATAATATATAATATAATATTATATTTTTCTGTCCTTAGATGTTGTCGCCATCATGATTCTCATGAAACTCATGTGTCAATAGAGAAATTTCATGAGGAATTCATGATTTTTTACAGAATAAATCTATTTACCTTATAATCTACCTTATAATATAATCTTACCTTATAACCTCTATAGTCTTAACTGTTTAATTTTAACACCGTGACGCCACCTATTGGACAAACTCGTCATTACGTAATAAGGGTGAACTCGACCCTTAAAACATAATAATACAAAATACATCATTTTGGTTAATGATGGTTTTACCAAACACAAGTATTTCCGGAATCACAAATTATAGCGTGTTTATATACATTTCTGTATCATGTCTGGAACCATCGTTGCTTTTTGTTGTTTTACCCGGAAGCTTTGCTTTAGCAGAACACAGAAACAGTCACATGAACACATGATCTTGTAAAATCTTTCGTTTAATGTGTGTCAAAATCGTGTAATAAATGGCTGCAAACGCGGTTACAGCGTCCGGATCTCCGCGTGATGTTGCGCTGGGTTTCGTAGAGGAGGCAGAATCGTGGCAGCTTCTTAATGACCAGTTTCCAAGCAAAGTCGGAGGGAGACCTGCGTGGTTGAGCCAGATGGATTTGCCAAGTTTTCCTGAGTTACTCTGTGACAAATGCAAACTCCCAGCAGTCTTTCTTCTACAGGTCTATGCGCCTATAGCGCAATACGATAAAAGTTTCCACAGGACACTGTTTGTGTTCTGCTGCAAGACGCCGTCCTGCTACACCCGAAATGACAGCGCGTGTTTCAAAGGTAAAACTACTAGGGTAAACAGAGACTACTGTGTTTTTTAACGAATGTGCTATATACTATCTATAGTCTCTATATTCCCTAGTGTTCAGATCTCAGCTGCCAAGAAAAAATCAGTTTTACCCGTTTGATCCTCCCTCCGAGGAGAAGCCAGACCACGTATTGGAGGACCACCAGGTTCTGAGCTCCGGGCTGAAGCTGTGCAGGTTGTGCGGTTGTCTCGGACAGAAAGCGTGCTCCCGGTGTCACTCGGTTACGTACTGCTGCAAAGAGCACCAGACCATAGATTGGAAACACCGGCACAAGAAAGAATGTGCGAATGAGGGTGAGTGACTGGAGATATGACCGGTTGTGACGTTCAATGACTATCATTATTGTTTCAGGATGCAAACAAATGTAGTTCACCTATTAAAGTAAGTGATCTAAGCCAATGATACCCCACATTTTACACATTTACACTTCAACTCATCATTTCATTAAAAGTTGCTGGAAAACCTGGATCACATGTGATACGTGTCCTGTAAATGTGCAGTTTGTATACTGTGTTTCAGGACAGAGAAACTTGCATATGAAACACAGACGCTCTTGTCATGTACTGCAAAGTGCTGCTTTAAGATTTAATCTATACTTTTCTATTGTTAACCAATCCTAACATTTATCTATAATGCAGTTTCTCAAAGCGCAGAAAAGCTTTTATTTCTGTTTCCTGAGTGGGAGCTGGTCACTGAGCCGGAGGAGCTTCCAGCAAAAGACGTGGAAGCGCATGAATCCGTCAGTGTGGATCAGGAACACACGGCATGTTCAGATAACGGTACATTTTAAATCACGTTTTGCAGCATTATAACAACTTCCAGAAATTGACATTTATAGTGTATACTTGCTTCTTACCCCAGTTTTGGATGACGGTGAGTTGGAGAGCATGGCCCTGCATGAAACCGAGGACTCTAAAGTGTTTCAGAGGTTTAAGAAACGCATTGCTAATGAACCAGAGCAGGTGAGTTGTTGACTATTTAACTGTAGTTTAAACCTGTGGTCCAAGCTATGTGATATTGCCGGAAATGGCTTGACTGATAATGTGTTTTCCCATAGGGTAGATTGTCTGGTGAAATCTACATTGATATGGTATTGTTTGGCTTTCACATCATCAGATTATTAAAATATATATTTATTTCTAAGGTTTTGCGATATTGTAGAGGAGGGTCTCCTCTTTGGGTGTCCGCTGAACATGTACCATCTGAAGAGGATGTTCCGAAATGTCCATGTGGTGCAAAACGTGCATTTGAATTTCAGGTCATTTAAAATGCATCTCAAAGTATCTATTGTTAAATCTCATACTGTTAGGCTAATACATGTTGTTGTTTATTTCAGATTATGCCCCAGTTACTGAATCACCTCAAAGTGGACAGAACAGATGCCAGCATAGACTGGGGGACTGTAGCCATCTACTCGTGTACCGACAGCTGTGACAAGGGCACCAAATATTCTACAGAGTTTGTCTGGAAACAAGACTTTTCTGTAGATCAAGCAGTATAGGATTATAATAATACACAGCATTTTGGCAAAATGATCTTATTTGTAACATTAAATGTATTAAATACATTATGAAAGCTATTGGTTTCTTGGGAGTCTTGACAATTGACATGTTGACTGTCATGTGTTTATTGCATTATTTCAACTTTAAAGATAAACATCTTAATTGTTAAAGATCTTAATCCTGCTTGCATGATGAGATTGTCAAAAATGTTTTTGTCTGGGAAGTCACTTTGAATTAAAGCATCTTATTAGATGCATGTACAGTTTAAACCAAATCCAAATGAATCCCATTTTTAATGTTTTTTAAAAGTCTATCTGCATTTCTCTTAATATAAAAACACTGATAGGAAATATGATACAATGTAATGCAGTGAACTGGATACAGCCAGACAGTTTAAATTATTAGTGCTTTACTTGGGGCTGGGAAAAAACCAACAGTACATACAATGAAATGACAGTTGCTCGATTTTCTAATGCAAATTGTAACTTAAAGGTCAAATGCATGATGGCTGAAACAACTGTCGGATCAGAAACCTGTTTGTTTAAACTACTGAACTTTGTTGAAAAATAATTCAAGCCTCCAAATTAAAGAAACCAACATCTTGCACTGGTCAGAATAATTCCTCTTACTGGCAGAAAATCGACATAACTGGTAAAACAAATGATACATAAAACCTGCTTATAAAGGGAATGTGTAAAAAAATATTAATAGATGTACATTATGACATCATAAAACCAAAATTTAAACCATTAAAATGTTTGGACATAGGTAAAACAGTACTTTGAAAACCAAGACGGTGAAAAATACTTAGAGTAAAATAAAAGCATTTATCCTCCCATCTGTTTCTTAGTTTAACTTTCTTAGAGTCCTTCATATTTACAGAATTACAAAATCAAATAAAACTGTGCAGGCCAACCCAGACGTACTGGTGGTCTCAGTAATTCACCAGTGATAACAGAATGGCACGCTGCACAGCTATTACGTCGTTTTCCTGAATCCTTTTAAGATCGGGTAAATATTCTCAAATGCTTCATAGATTTCTCCTCTAACCTTCGCACCTGGAAACAAAAATTTACGTTATGCAACGTCTCAAACAAATGCAAACTCAGCGTCCACATACTTTACATTCTGTGCCATTAAAACAAAAAAAACTCACCTGTAAGCACAACTTTTCCTGAAACGAATATTAAAAGGACAATTCTGGGTTTGATCATTCTGTAGATTAATCCTGGAAATAACTCTGGTTCATAACTGGGGGAAAAAATATCAGTAGTTAGTTTTTGTCCATGAAAGTTTTAATAGTTTTAATTTCAAATGGGACACGATTGAAGACAAACCTGCTAAACTGCTGGTGTGTGAGGACCAGGCCCTCTAATCGGATAGGAAATTTGACGTCGCAGCTGCCGACCATGTTCTGAATTTTAAAGTCTAAGAATTTGGCAGGGAAACCCAACTTCTGTACCACTCTAGCATACTTTCTGGCTGCCAGACGGGACTGTTCCTCACTGCAAAAGTGAGGGCACACAAGACAAACACACACAGATGTTTGTATTGGAGGTTTGTGTGAGAGGAATAAAAATGACAGTAAATTTGCTGATGGTATTTTCTCACCTTTTTGCTCCAGTGCACACCATCTTTCCTGAGCTGAAGATGAGAGCTGTTGTTCTGGGTTCTCGTATTCTCATAATAACAGCAGCAAAACGCTGAAAGAGTTGTTAACAGGTTATGTTAATGTTGACATGCTGCACTAAACTCTTTTATTCAGAGGAACTATGAGAATATTAAAGGAAAGCCAAACTTTCAGCCTCACCTTAGGATTATATTCAGCGTTTCTGGCTCGAAGTGCTATTGTCTTCAAATCAAGTTTGCACCCCAGGTTTACAGTGGACACAATATTCCTATAAAATAACAGAGCAATAGTTCAAAGCGTTGTACATTATACATAAACACAGAACAATACAAGGCAGTCATGTTATTTTTGGCATTTAAATGCTGCAGATGATTAACCAAAATTATATAACAATATATTTTTGTCCTTAAACTGATAAGATATGCATATACAACCCCACACATAAGTGCTTAAGTACTCACTGTAACTGTGGAACGATTCCAGAACTTTCTGAGGCCGGTGTGGCAGGAGTAACTGGAGTCATAGGTGTGAGCGGTGTGGTGTAAAGTGGGGTGTTGCCTGGCAGTGCCGTTGTCGTGGAGACAGCCTGCGAGTGGTAGAGTTGGGGTGTCTGGCCTGAACCTCCCACCATGCCAACCTGCTGTTGTGAGGCTGCCTGCTGTTGCTGTTGCCTCTGCTGCTCCTCCAGCAGTGACAGGCTGTTTGTGTTCTGCACTGGTTGTGGTGTGAGGCCTGTGCCATACGGCATCATAGGACTGAATATGGGCAGACTGGGTGTCATGGCTCCCTTTAAATTGAGGCCAGACAAAGTGACATATTATGCACATGATTTTGCTAGAAATGCACACATTAAGACCACATTGTCATATACAACTCAGGCTGTCTTAATTTGCCATATTTAGAATGATTTGTATTGTAAAAACACTACATGGCTCACCTGTGGAGATGCCAGTCCTTGAGGAAACGGGGGTAGACTGTTGTTCTGCTCCATATTAACAGGTTATGAAGCAAAACAACTTGGCACTAATTTAAGGACAAGATTAAAACCCAACGTTCAGCAGATGTTTAAAAACCTGGTTAGAAATGAAGAAAAACGACAGTCTTACAAGTCAAACACAGATTTATCAACTACTGCAAATCCATTCATTCGTACTCGGACACATATTCATTAGTAATAAATCAAATTAGCTCAATATCATTAATCGTTGGTCTGGTAACTATTATTAACTATTATGCGAGTTTGGTCAGATCGGCTAGTTAATATGTGCCGCAAATCTGTCGGTAACAGAAATCAAACTGCCGCAAAGATCATACTTCATATTTAAGTTTTTCCTCTTAATAATTTGTTGGAATAAGCATGAAAAACCCCCAAACTAACCACTAACTTGCAGGACCCAGCAGACTGCCCGTGTTATTTCAGGTTTTAAGCCAAACAGCTCCAGCAGAGCAGGGAGCGCGCAAAACATGCGATTTCACAACAACTTCCGGCTCCTGTAAATGCGCTTCCGGTGCCTACGAGCTCGCTCAAATACGGTCACGTGCTTTATGCGTTTCATGCCTGTACTTTGTTAAAGTTATTGTTTTTAAGATGTACACTGGCTGGGTTAACAGTGACAGTGTGGACATTGTTGTCCAAACAGTCCACCACCTGTAATAAAATGTAAATTAAATATTTAAAACAAACAAAGATAACAAACATCTTTTATCGGCAGCTACAGGTGATGGAGACAAAATCATGGGCTACCCAAGCTAGATTGTGCAACTTATGAGACAATTTATCTTACATGTATTTACATTCTTGAATCTTATATTAAGAGTGCATATGTATGTATATAATATATGATATGAGATGAATGTTTCATTTCTTACTGGGTGTGTGTCCAAGACTCACATGATCGCTGTTTTTGAGAGATGGAAAGTGAGGAAAATAAATGAAAATCCAATGAAAATCCTTAGCCGGCAGACAAAATGGGATCTAGATCACATTTCTGTCATATGTTCTTGTATGCTATCAGGGTTTTTTTTTCTAACGTAATATATATTACAATTTTTATTAGAACTAAGGTGATGTCTGTAGTGTTATTAGATGTGTACATATATTTATAGAGGATGCTAATTGCTTAACTGTAGGCGTCACTGTAACTCAGTCATGGTTCTGTTACAGGGAGAGGCTGGAGTCCTTAGGGAGTTCTTAGGGAATTCCCACACACATTCTGGAGGATGGGCTATTCATTAACCAGCTTTCCCCTGCTCCATAAAACATTTAATTTCTCATTAAACATATGGGTGCCATAAATCATCATTACGTTTCATATTAGACCCAAAATATCCTCAACCTCCAATTTTTTCGTATTAAAAATAATACCGTTAACAACGCCACATAATAAATATAAAGCTGTCAGCTTAAATCATCCTCTTTCATAACAGGTGTAGATCATTGACGTGCCGATGCCACGTTTCACAAATGACGTACTTTTTACCCCTCTTGCTAGGGGGCAGGATTGCGGCAATACTCAGCGTGAATAAGGACGCGTTCACTCTGAACTCATCATGAATTCTAGAATTATGATATGGGAATTGTAGTCCATTATACGACTGATTCCCTTCGCGTGGTGCAGATTATCGCGGAATCGAACTACAGCTTCCGCAAAGTTTGTGATGACGATTCGCCTACGCAATGTGTTTAGGGAGTTCCTATTTCCTGGTTGTAGAGTCAGCCATTTTGGGTTTCAACCGACTAGCTTTGCGGCAGTAACTAGCCAGCTAGTTACTTTTTAATCGGAGGAAAGGTTCACGTTTCTAGTTCATCTTAACGCCGCGGAGTTGTTTTGTTAGAAGAAAAGCTGTTTTCACAGTGCCAAGTTCACCATGAATCCCGAATAGTAAGTAAATAGGTTAATACACGTTTTATTGGTAGTTAACTGATAATTTACCTGTAGCTACTTTTGACAGACAGCAGCAGAGATGACGGGCTGTGTGTATAATCTTACTTACAGATATCACCGTACTTGTTATATTTCACCCAAAACAAGAAAGCCTTACGTTTTAAAAACAGTATTTTCACAATACCTTTCATAATACGATTTATATGTTAGAGAACCAGGACTAACTTGTAACTAAACTGCTGTTATTGTAGCCGAGCTCAGTCGGCTGGTTCCGCCGGGTTGAACATCCGCATTATATTTGAAACAAAGATTATAACTTACTTCCATCACTACCATTTATTATTGGTATCGTGGTTTATGTGGTTACACATGGTACATGTTAGCTGCCAAGCTTTAGCAGAAATTAGTATATAGCGGCTAACTAATGTAGGCTAACGTTATAACTTATAAGCAGGTAAGGTAGAGAAATAACCGATTACGTGTCGCCAACATGTTTAATCATCAATTGCCGATCGTAAATGTAATCAGAAAAGGCGTTGTTAATATAATCGCTGTTTAGGAAACGCATGACTGTGTCAGTAAGGTGGATCTTTAAATTACTGATGAGTAAGCGAAGTCAGTCTTATTCATTTAATTGCTTAACTAACCTTTAAAGTAGTAAGAAAGGTAAGTTTATTCCTTTTTTATTAATGGTTTAAATGGGTCGAAGTATGTACACACACACACCGGTATGTACACCTGTTTGTTCATCACAGGTGTATCATTACTCAACGCTTTCACACCGAATTAAATGCCTGCGAATACAATACGTAAAAACTAACGTCAGTGGATTTACCAACTAAACTTGGTTTATCAAGGTTAAATGCACACGAACCACATCCTTTAAACTCAAGCTTTACTATCGTCATTTTCCTTATCAGCATTAAATAATTACTTAATCTTGATGTGTTTTGTCGTTGTCCTTTCTGTGTCCTTTGAACTGTGAGGTTGAGATGAGATGTCAAATAGGTCTCAAGTCGACTTAACTGCCCATCCCTTCCTCTATTGTAAGGCAGTCATGTGTAGGTCACACGCCACACGGTGCATTACAACTATTACTAGTTTGTGTGTTGAGAAACTTAGTTACTTGATGGTTGTCATTATCAGAGGTTGCATTTAGTCCACAGGGAAAAAACTAAAAACTCTTATAGCTGTCAATCTGTAAATCATAAGTTATTTGTGATTTGAATCTGTAAATACCGCATTTCCCTCTTACTAGAACAAAATAGACCATTTTGTGACTTCCTGTCATGACATGATTTGTGACTAACAGAGATAATTAGCAAATTTAAGCTAATACTGTATATGATTTTTCTTGTCCCAGGATATATACTGTTTAAAACTTACAGCACAGTGATACCATTTTTCGCAGAACAACCAAATTTGTATTTGATATATGTGTTAAGTGTTGTTGTAATATTTAGATATCCTTTACACAGTTATGCTTTGCACAAATTGCATATTTGTATAGGCCTTTAACCTGTTATATTTGAGAGACACTTTGGGATCACTGCAGTGTATAAACAGAGGGCCTTCACATGCAGTTTTTTGTGAAGGATCCTTACACAGAAGCGTTGTTTGTTATCTAACTGCAGTCAGTCTAACTGGGTGAGCATGACTTGAATTCAGTGGACATGAAATGGGCAGAACGGTCAGGAAGCCACAAAATGATTTTATGAAATGAAACTGGATTTACCCTGACTGCTAAAAATTTCTATCCCTTAAACTTACTAGCGTATGTTAAATACAGCCGTAAGATTTAGCACAACGTGCAGAAAGTGTCTCTATGAATTGCTTAATCAGCTTAATCACGTTTCCTCACTTCAGAAGTCTGTTTCTGTGTTAAATAAACAGCCATTATATTTTCTGGCATGCGCAGGTGGACCAGTGACTGAGTAACCCTGTCCTTAACTCTGACATCACACTGTGGTCTTATAGTGCTAGCATCTGAGTCTGACCTATTTCACATGTATCAATGGGATTTTAATGACCTCATCATGCCTAACATACATTCTAGAAAATAAGCCGTTATATGTTGTGTCAGAAGGAACTTGTTGAGTTGAGTTCTTGCTTGTACTGGCTGTCAATGGCCTTGAATACCCAAACATTGACTGACATAAACTGCCTTGGTTAAAATGAATCTGACTGTCTTTTATCTATTTTTACAGTGACTATTTATTCAAGCTGCTCTTGATTGGTGACTCTGGTGTTGGAAAGTCATGCCTTCTCCTTCGATTTGCAGTAAGTTTATCTTACCTACACCTTTTTAATGGGAGCATTACTATCAGGTTTAAGGGGCTTGTCTATGTGTAGTTGTATTTATACACAGTGCATTGACAAAAAACATGTTGCCTGTACACAGTATATAATATGCTTATTTATGTCTGCTATGTGTCTGAGTACTTAACATTTGCCTGCTTATTTTTTCAGGATGACACATACACAGAAAGCTACATTAGCACTATTGGTGTGGACTTTAAAATAAGAACTATAGAATTAGACGGAAAGACCATCAAACTTCAAATCGTAAGTTCTTGTCTCCTGTGAAGTTTATTTGTGAATTAATGATGTAAATGTTAACAATTCAATAAGTATAATATGTAAACATGGGGAAATGACTTATGTGTGATTTCAGTTGTAATATGTGACATGCAATAGTTTTATGTAATAGTATTTTGTTGACTGTCCTTGGGTTTGGTTGAGTCATTGCATATATTTTTTGTTTTTACAGTGGGATACAGCAGGACAGGAGAGGTTTCGCACAATCACATCGAGCTACTACAGAGGAGCACATGGCATTATTGTAGTGTATGATGTCACAGATCAGGTGAGTTTATTCATATTTTAAGCAAGTCTCCTACGTGGCTTGTACAGCTGTGGAAAATGACATGAAATAGATGTAATAAATAATAAAGATAAAAATTGATATTTAAAAAGTTTTTTCCCATCCTTTAGGAGTCCTTCAATAACGTTAAACAGTGGCTACAGGAGATTGACCGTTATGCCAGTGAAAATGTTAACAAGTTATTGGTTGGCAACAAGTGTGACTTAACAACAAAAAAAGTTGTGGACTACACAACAGCAAAGGTAATAACATTTATAGTCGACACAAATCCATGTAGATAACCATGTAGTTTAATACTTACAGTCTACAGTTTATTTCACCAGTCTTGTAACTCCAAGAACATCTTGGTTTATCTCTTCAGGAATTTGCAGATTCCCTTGGCATTCCTTTCTTGGAAACCAGCGCTAAGAATGCCACCAATGTGGAGCAGGCCTTCATGACCATGGCTGCTGAGATCAAGAAGAGAATGGGCCCTGGAGCCACAGCTGGAGGTGCTGAGAAGTCTAACGTGAAGATCCAGAGCACTCCGGTGAAACCTGCATCTGGGGGCTGCTGCTGAGACCCCTTCTTCCCCAACTACCCCTCGTCTTGGTCCCTGGATCACGGAAGAAGACCCACAATATAACAGATAGGAATAGATCATTTGTTATGGAGCAGAAATTGAATGTGGAGAATAGAAAGAATAAATGAGTGTGAAACAGGCAACAGTTTAAGTTACCCAAGTTGTACTGTATGTAGCCGCACAACCGAAACAACATTTAAACCCCCCCTCCTTTGCTTTTCAAAAACTAAAACTGAGGTCAGAAAGGTCAGAAATTTGGTAACGGTCAGTTCCTTTCATCCCTGCCTCCTGCCAGGAGCAGCTTTTAACTAACCCCAAGTAAAGACGGATTTAATTTTCGCTCATTAATTTTAAATTCTCTGTGTGCAGGTTTCTAAGAATATTGTATGTATCTCACTTCATTCCTACTGCAGGGCTGTGGTCAAAATCAGCTTCGACTTTTTCTTTTCTGTTTCCTGTTGATTATTTTACTGTTTATATTTGCATGTGTAGGTTTCTGTCCCCATGGATTATGTTTTGCCAGTTTGTACTGGAAAACTGGATAAGAGTGGCTTTCACAGTCCAATATACGTATAGTAAAATATATGTACATATACACTATGTATATACATATGTAAGATCTGAATTTACAGCTATGTAGAGTAAAAAACATGATTTAAGTAGATTAACCTTTTGCATTTAATTTGTGGCTGCAGACTCTTGTAGTTTTGTTGCGCAACGTGTAACAATTAAAAATAGAAATAAATATTGTACGACAATACTGTACAATGTTAATATATCTGCAATTTTTGGTGGGACAAGTAGAAACCCTTTGTGTTTATTTATTCAACATTTATATGCAAATATATTGTTCCATTAATCAACAGTCTTGCAATATTGGCTATTACCTGTGGAATACATTGAAAGCAACAGTTTCACAACTGCATATGTGACTCAAACACTATGTTCTCTTTTTCATAATAAAGTCAAATGAATTCATTTTTGAATAACCTTGGCAACATTTTATTTCTAGTTTTGTTTTCATGTTTATCAAGTGTTTATCAAGTGTTTCAGGTGTTTTAGTGTGATAATTTACCAATTGTAGAGCGTGCATTTAGCATATGTAATCGTATATAAAATATATATGATAAGATACAAGTTTATAAGTTTATAAATCTGGTAGATAAAGAATAATGCAATCAGCCTTCTGAATAAAATATTCTACTTTTTTTTTTTTTAAGAAAAAAGACCTTTAGTTAGAGGCTGGGTTAAAGGACTTTGTTAATAACTCCTTTTTCTCAAATGGAAATATTTCTGTACATGTGCACACAAGAATGTTTTCTAACATTAAAAGGCACACTATGCCTTTTGTACAACTATTTAAATATCCTCCACTTACCAAGACCTACAGAAGACTGCACGGTTAAATTGAATAAAAATACACATAAAATATCAAAACTGGCTGTTTATTATTTCAAAAATGACTTAATGTGAGAACAAACAGTAAGAACAAAGTCTTCAACAGTTTTAATTGAACTGCACACAACACATTTAAATATTTTTCAGAAAACTAGGAATTCACAGCCAGCTGCCTTATATGGGTTCTCCAAAAATGTCCCTTTTAGTTGACCTCATGCGTTTGGTTCCTTCCTCCTACAACACAATGTTATGCTTTGATAGGGACATTACCTGCATGTTTGGAGACAAATAAAGCACTTTAGCCTTAGTAACAACAGGAGACATGTTTTTATTTTAGAATCGGTCAGTCACATCAGTTACACTCAAGGTTAATCAAAACAATATAAATACGTCTTATGTATTCTTTAAGTCTTTGTATTTGCACATGCTACTCCAGTTGAGAAACTACAGCTACAGTCTCATTTAAACTTAACATGGGTAATAACCTGAGATCATAATTGGCACCATCTTGTTAAAAGAGATTATTGTGATATCACATGTTGATATAAATACGAAGTTATCAAAGAAAACAATCTTAAAATACAAATAAGCAGCAAACATGTTCAGACACAGTAAACAAAAGTAACAAGATAATGATGAAATGTTGATCAAGTATTAAATGGTTTGAAGTTATTGTCCTCTTGATGTGGACTTTAAAGACGCAGAAAGGATTATTTTTTATACTGCATTCACAGGAACCGTCAGGAAATCCTTTCTGTAGATAAAGTGTGAGAAACAGATCACAGTTAAGGTTATTAATATATACTACATGTGAAAGGGACATTTTAGTGACTCTCAACCTATATATTCATCTATTTACTCATTACACACACACACATATATACATATATATACATATATATATATACACACACACACACACACACACACACACACACACATACATACATTATATATGTATATATGTAAGTACAATATAAATATATTGTAGATATATATAATATATAAGATATGAATATTTAATCTGAAGAACTCTATTACAAACAGATCATGTTAATCCACATCTGATGCCACTGGCCTCCAGAGGGCTGGCAGATCATTCACCTGAGACCTCCTGTGTACTGGGGTCAGTGAGGCTGTCCATGGCTGACAATATTGAGGAAAAAAGATACTCTGAATGAGTCTCCAGGGTGCGGGACTGCCTCTCTATCAGCGCCAATGTCTCCTTTAGAACTGAGGGCGAAATCATTTTAGATATTTGTCAATTTTAGCAGTGTTGACATGAACTGTTAATGCCTTATGTGACTTGAGAAAAGAGCACATAAGGTGAGTGATAAATGTCTTTACATTCAAAAGAAATTCAATACAACGGGCTAACAGCACATCTCTCTAACTCATGTATGCATGGGTGAATTCTGCAAGCAGTATCTTGTTTCTGTCAGAAACAACTGCAAGCATAAGGTTACGAAACTCGTCCAAAACTGAAAAGCCAAAGACATTTGCAGAAGTGAAACCAAAGCACCCTAGAATTAAAAGGATATGATAGTGCCTGTGGAAAATTAAAAAATATACCATTCATCCAGTATAAATTATTTAGTGAAGTTAAAGAGACTTACAAGGAGAGGCTGAGCTCATGCAATGCAAAAGCATCTCTCCTGTTTGTAGAACATCTGCTGTAAGAGGCTTATAAGCATGAACTTCCTCCTGAAAACTCTGTGGGAACATCATGTGACACAGTTAATTAATGCTAAATTATTTATTCGTTTGCGCCATAAAAGGTGCATTTACTTTACTAACCTTGTAGTCAGCCAAGGAGGCCTTGACACTCTCCAGGTCAACAGTAGGTGGAGAAAGAACCTCTATTTTCTCAACCACCTTGTACAGCCACTGAATCAGATTTTCTAAGTTTGAGCAAAATGCCTGTTTAGAAAGAGTGTAGAAACGTTCATAAATGATTAGCAGCCTTCTGCTAATTTCTGGTCACAGCAGAAGCTTATAATCTTCTCACCTGTATGTGCTTCAAGAGTGACTCCTTTGGCTCTTCTTCATCCTGGTTTTTAATTATAGTCCTCTGAAACTCTGACATTGAGATTCTGCTCAGCTGATCCCTAATGGTTTCTACTTCTCTCAGGTTCCTTTTGTTCAACTCTTGAGCACTCATCTGCATTCTGGTACCAGGCTCCTTTGTTTCCTCTAAATGATCCTCAGCCTTTAGATGATCTTGAGAGCAAGAACCCCAGTCTGCTTCATCACCCCTTTTTTCCAAATCCAGTTTCCACTTTTCCACTTGAACTTTTGGTGACCTGACATAAGTAAACTCGTTCCCCAGAGACTCCCAGCTGGCAATGATAGGCTCGCACATCTGGGCACTAATGTCCCTAAGCTGCTGTGAAAGCAAATTAAGTTCTTCTATCTGTTTAGGCAGACGAAGGAACTCCTCATCCAACTCCTCATGTGAATTAGCACGAGGCAGGATGCATGTTGAACTCATAAATGTGGGGCTGGACCTGGATGTAGAGAAGATACCAAATTTACGGTAATGAACCCTCGACTTCCTGTCAAAGTCCAAACTGTCACCTGATGTGCCAGCTTGGTCTAGCAAAGAGTCCAGGCTGCTGGACAGTATCCCATCTGAGGACTTAGAATGTGATGGTTTCCTTAAATTTAGACCCTGGAATTCAGTTGATCTTTGGCCTGTTGCTGAGCTATACCATCCCTGTTGAGTCCTGGTCTGGGACTGGTCTAAATAGGACAGGGTGGAAGAGCTGTACAAGTGATCCAGTTCAATGCCAGAATCTTGCAACACTGGATCAGTTTGTAACACAGACTCTGAGGAACTCCATTTGTTGGCCAGGTTGGATCTTAGAGGGTACGTATAGTCCAGAAGTGCCTGGTATTCCTTTTCAGGATCCCAGCTGGGGGATATCCGGTCTGGTGAAGGTGGCATTGAATTTGGGATGGCACAGGCCCAATAGTTGGCCTGGTAAGGGGACATGTGTTTGAGCCCTTGTGGATGGATCTTACTGTGATACTGGTAGGATCTTGTGTTGAAGAGAGAATCTCTACCTCTGTCTGTCTCACCTGGTCTTGTTTTTACATTTCTTGTAAAACGAGATGTAGACTGAGAAATACTTAAAGGAGTGGACAACTCAGGCACTGAAGGCACTGTGAGGCTTAAAACAGCAGAAGAGGGACTAAACAGGCTGTGATTATTGTATGAAGTATCAAAAACAGGTTCCTCATCACATGGCGACAGCCTAAGATCTAATATGCTCATGGATGTGTCCAGGTCATCACTGGACATTGGTGGGGAAAATGTATAAGACACATCTGTGATACTTTTTAATATTTTATTTTCTGCACTTTTTTCCTTTTCTTTAGAGGGATCTGCTTGGTTTATATGAGGTACCTGAAAAAAAAACAAAATAGCCAATGGTTAATAAAAAAACTCTGGCATAAAGTTTTTAGAGTAAAGTCTCCAGCAAGACTTACAGGTAATAATAATGTCAAATTTCTATTGGTTGACCAGACAGTCCTTCCCTAAACCACAGAATTCATTCTTCAGAAAAATTATCATATGCATAGCTTATTAAATTCTTTAAAGTGCAAATGTAATTCATCAGAATGTAGTATCAATAATGACATACACAGTAACCTTATACTCTTAGATTTGTACTATACACACAATGTGGCACATTTCCTTCTGTGTGACAGTACACGAATTGCAGAGGACACTGCAGTGAACACTGCAGTGAATCAAAACTGAGAGTAAACCCAAAACCTATAACATCACCAAAACATGACCAGTCTAGATTTTTAGTCTAGAAGCAGCAAGCTACCCCACCCCCAAAATACATATAAATGCTGTTATGTGGTATTAAATTCTTACCTGCTCTGGGTCTTTATTTGTGACTGAAGTCTTCAAGATGGGCATCTGGCATGGCGTTAAGGAAATCAAGGGTTTTCTCATAGTGTAGAGGCTTTTGTCTGTCATGTACCTGGAAACAGGTGCCATGGTGACGGTCTTCTTGCAACCACTCTGCTGTTTGTCTGAAACCTTGACTTCCTGGACATGTGTAGGACTGAACCCCTCACCTGTCCTGTGACGGTGTGGTCTGGAGGGACCACCGCGATTGAACCCTGGGATCCTGGGCTTCCACCTCTCATTGGTGATCTTCTCCATCTGTGAAGAGGTGTCTGATAAGGTCTTGTCAACTCTGAGAGCCATAGCAACATGTCCGGATTCTGTGCATGTCCGGATACATTTGTCCAGAATGAGAGCTAAAAGGTCATAAAGACTTTGTGTTAAACGCTGCACAGTTTAACAAAGCAAAGGCTTAGATTATCAGAGAAGGAAGTTCTGTGTGGTTTAGTATGACAGCAGAAAGCAGAACCCATTCACTGTAATAGGTTTACATCTGATCTAAATAAGTAATCTAATTAATGCTGCATGTTCAGGCTTGCCAGATATTTATGAACTGCTCTTTGTCCATCTCTACCGACAACAACAAACACAGTCTGAGAACCGTGACGATATTAGAAGCCACATGCTTCAAGAATCATCTCATTAAAAGCAAGTATAATGAGACAATTGCTATGAATATTGTGTTGGGTTAACGTTATAAATGCAAACGTGTGCCAACAAAGCATATCCTTGTAATACCCCTAGCGGGGCATCATGTGGAAAACTATGATGCCCCGCTGCTCTTTGATTGGCTGATGCTTCTGGTTTCCATGGCAACCAACAGAAAATGACACGTCATGAGATGTGATCACGTGGGAAATTTAAATCACAGCCTGCCTGAAAACAAAGACAAGTATGTGTCTTTTCCACATCATCCTTTTTCGTCTTTTTCTACTTTTTTAATGCTGGTTAAAGGTCTCCTCTCCAACCCCTGTCATCATAAAAACATGCAGAGCTACAGAATTACAGTGTCAGATTTTTTTTTAAATATTAAAATACAGACTGAATGTGAATCGGAGCATTAAATCCAGTTCCACTTGTTCTCAAATCTGGTAACTTATGCTGCGGCATTTAACACTAGACCTCTGTGCAAAATTCATCATCACTAAATTCTGTGTAATAAAAAGTCATGGGTTTGGTCGTACAGTTACCATGGTAACCAGGTCATCAAACAAATGAGGCGAGGAAGCCCAATGTCTGAATTATACAATCCCTCTGTAGAGACATGGGAGTATCTGCAGTCTGTAACATTTGCTTTAATAACACCATCGCTGATCTGTGCCAGTAGAAAACACTAGGTTGGCTAATAGGTAAATTATTTCCTAATAAAAAAAATCTAACTGTCCTGGAATTTGCATTAACATAAAATCTATAGACAGCTAACGACACCAAACTCAATATACGGATATAAAAAAACAACAGAAATGGGAAATAACAAGTCAAATCACGCTTTGTGAAAATCATAATATATTTGAGGAACTGTTGCATTCATCCATGCATTGGTACAAAAGAGTCAAACGACATGCACGTGTTAAGCGATCACAAGCAGCACACAGTGTTATACACATTATTCCTGTATTTGTATCTATGGAAAAGCCAGAGATCTTTAATACCCCGTTGGTCCCACTTTCACTGTCTATAACTGCAGTCATGACTAAACGCCCTTCGCATGTATACGTACCGCTTTAATCCTTCGACAGCTGAATGGATTCAGAAATGACACCAAAATAAGCCGTGAACCTAAAGCTTGAGAAAACGGGTTATAAACAAAAGCGGATTAAGCAATGCAACAAACACGAATCCGCATCTCACTACATTGAAACTGTACAACCCCAAAGTTAAGTAGCCCCATTCAAGTTTAATATTAACGCGCATGCGCAAGATCCTTCTGCGTTAAACGTCAGACCCCTGGGTATGACCCTATCCTTAAAGGCGTATCATTTAAATTATTATAAATGATCATTTGAAAATAATTCAACGCTGTAGTTTGGTGTAAATCACTGCATGAAACGCTTTTTAAATGCACAATTGCTCTTTTATGTTATTTTTTATACTACGCTTTTTATAATAAAAACACTATTTCTGACATGGATCTGCAACATGGAGTTGCATAATGGATCTCAAAGCTTTGAATTAAACTTGGTATTTATAAAATTGTACATTTTAGTGTCACCTGTGAGAACAAAGAAATCAACTTGATGTAAATCAGAAAACAAATGCTTTTAATTTAATAGTAAGCGTAGACAAACGATAACTTACAGTTACAATAATAAAGATACATGGAGTAAAGCACCATACAATCACATTCATTCCTACAATAGCTTTTTAAAAAGATTTAGATGAAGTTTAAAGGTATTAACATATCATTCTTTTGGTAGCAATAGATTAAGAAAATAATTTTCAATGCGGTACAAAAAACTCATACAATTAATAAATTACATTCAAATTGCGGATTTTAAATAGTTTCCTGTTTCACTAATGGCAAAACTTTACTGGCCTCAAGACGTGAAAAAGTGGCATGACAAAGTCTATGCTTATAATCACACTGTCCACGTGGTGTCACTAGATACCATGATGTTCATGTAACAAATACAATATGTAGCTATAGTAGTTGGTTTTTATCATCAGGTGAAATTATCATCTGTGACCCTGAGCTGTCTATCAATTTCCAAGCATGACACTCAATTAAAATGATAAAGGTGATGAATAAAAAGGTATAAAAGGAAATGAATAAAAAGGTATAAAATCAAGCTTCAATTCAGCTTAAAAGGCATTCAGCAGAAGCACACATGCACATACGCCAGTGATGTATAAATCACAGTTACCAGAACCTACCACATATCACTTGATTTGCCATTTGGACACAAATATTTACAGCAAACACTTTTTTCGGTCCATCTTTGCAAAGGTTAATGATTCACACTGTGAGTTAAAACGTAACAGACAAACAGAGCAAGAGTTCATTCTGTGAATGATTTTCATTACTTTCATCACTTTTTACTAGACATCAGCTTAAAAATGAACAACAACAGCATCTGATGAGAAATACTTTTGGCACAAATGGATAAGATTATCTTAATGAAAGCTGTTCTTTTTGTGTACTTCAAACTATGTATATAAAATACCAAACTGACCATTAGCATTCTAAGCCACATATCTGAGCAACCTTACATTGGTGGCATCACACCCACAGTGGTTTTAGGAGTAGAGACTGAAGTCAACACTTCAGAGCACAGACTCCACACCATCCTTGTCCTCCAGTGTTTCCCTTGAGGAGCTGTCTCCTCGGTTCTGGTGTGTGACGAGAGGGGAGGTCTCCTCCTCTGCCTGGACATTAGCCACCACCTCCACCTTCACTTCATGAAGTTCTTGCTCCTCTGGCCGCTGCTGTTGTTGTCTTTGTTTTTTCATCTCTTGCTGATTAATATGGTGAAGGATACCAGCACCAAGAGCATCTCCCTCCACGTTCACCACAGTGGTGGTGCGGTCTCTGACACACACACACACACACATACCTTGATTATAATTGGAGCAAAACGATATTTATGTCCACAGCCTTATCATGATATGCTTTCACATAGGAGTGAAATGAGAGAAGCTCTTAAACTATTCTTACACAATCCAGTCCACGGCCAGCATGAGTGACAGGTCATGGGTTGGCAGACCAATGGCTTCCAAAATGATAGCGATGGTGATGATTCCACCAGCTGGAATGCCGGCCGCTCCCACACTGGAGGCTGTGGCTGTCACCCTGTGGAAAAAACAAAAAAAAGTAATTTAGTAGTAATTTAATTTTTATTAAGCAAACACAAACAAGTCGCTAAAGCACCCTGAATGGGCAAAGCCTCCCAACTTTGTCTATTAGGGCCCTAGATTCTCATTTTACACACTCCCCTTTAGCATAACCAGACAGGCTCCAAAAAAGTGAGTGTACATTGCTTGTAAATTTAGATTAAGCTTAGCATCGCTGCCTTGTTTAGATACAGTGTGTCACGTGTACAGAATGTTCACAGTGTCTATGAATACTGATGCTGTTTAAGGAAAAGACTGAGATGGACTCACAGGATTGTAAAGATTTGGCCTGCATTGAGTTCAACGTTGTTCAGCTGGGCAATAAACACAGCCGCCACGCACTGGAAAATGGCCGCCCCATCCATGTTAACGGTGGCTCCAATTGGCAGTATAAACCGGCTGATTCTTTTGTCAACCCCGTTGTTCTCCTCAACGCATTTCATCATGGCGGGCAGAGTCGCTGAACTGGGCAGGCAGAGAACACAACCAATGTATTGTAATACCAAATGTGTACAAATACTTATTTGCTTTCCTCAAAGATATTAAAGAATGACTTTAATCAAACTTGCTTATAGGACAACATTTAGAGATAAATAATACAACAATTTACCTGGAGCAGGTAGCAAAGGCTGTTGTGAAAGGTGTGATGAGACCAGACAGGAATTTGAAGGGATTTGTACGAGTGAATCCAAAGTATATAAGTGGTAAGATAATGACACCATGGATGATGTGGCCCAGGATAGAGGCAAAAATGTACTTCCCTAAGCTAGTGACCAACAGAACCACATCTTCCATCTCAACAATCTTGCTACCTACCAAGAACATAATGCCAAAAGGCACATACCTGGAGGACCAAACACAATGATTAAAAGTAATTAGAGCAAATAACACAGTAAACATGCATCAATTTTAACATTGAGGGATCTGTGACTCAGGATTATAGATCTTCACTTACCACATGACCCATGATACCAGCACCATGGTGGCTTCATTAAAGGCATTGAAGAAACGAATGAGTTCCTCTCCTTCTGCTCCAAGCTTTCTCAGAGCAACTCCAAAAACCATAGCAAAGAGAACAAGGCCTAGAATGTTCATTCCCTCTGAATCTGTACCAAAAGGAACCTGCAACCCATTAGAACCATTGTTAATTTTCAGCCTTTCCATAATATTTGGAATGTTCCCTTTAACTGATCCTGATTGGATTTTGGATGGGCTAGTGATTTTCAAAGAACCAAATGTGTTGGTGGCAATGCGGTCACAAAGTGATGCAGATCTGACAAGACTGTTAGCGCTAAACTGAATCCCCCTCTTGTTCTGAGCTTCAACAGATATCCAGGCATGGCTCATCGCTTGGCACACAGCACTGGGCTTTCTGAAAGCCCTACTTATGTGATTATGGACCTTCTGAGGGCTTTCCCAAATATCTGCCCGTGCACCAACAGATAGGACATATTTTAGCTGAGCCAGGATGTGATGAAGACACATTGACCTACAGGAGGCTAATTGTTTATTAGATAGGACTACAGCTAACATATGATTTTAGTCATTAAATGACAGGACAGTAATAAATGTTAATTATTAAACTGTATAAAAACTGTCTGCGTCAGCCCTGGCACTGTGCAAACAACAGCAAGTTCATTTAAGGCTGCCAAACAACCAACCCTAGCGAGTGGTCTGGGATAAAATCAGCCAACAGTCTTTGCCAAGAGGCCCAAATGGATTCAGACTTTCACCTTGCAATATGATTGGTTAAAAGTGACATTTTGACTAATTCTGTGTGACTAATTCTAATAAATCAAATGGAAAGAAAGAATCAATGCTAATATGACAAAGACATAACATTAGAGAGAACAGATATATCAGTACACTTAATGCTGCAAGACATATTTCATAATGTACCTTTTCATAGCTGAGGGTTCCATTGGTTCCATTTCCAACTAAAACCATCTTGTAGTCAGTGACATACTGTGATAAGAGTGAGAGAAAGACAATATTGTAAGTAACAAGCAGTGTTTAGCAGCTACTATTTTGGTTGGTCTCAGTCTGCTTCTGTATGAAGCTTCATCAGTGCAATAAGCTGTATTGATGCACAGCTTTAAACATGGCTTGTTTTGTGCAAGTCTAGTGCCAAAATAATAACAAAAGCAGCAACTTTAACTGAAGAGGACTTTGAGACTTTTCACATTCAAAGACAATGAGAGATATCCCCCCACAGCCCTGCTATTCAGTTACCCCTGCTCCTCAAAAACTCCATTAATATGGGTCGTATTAACCCATCCTGTCATTTAAGTTTTGAATATATTTCAATGGCAATAGTTAACACAACCCTACTAAGCTACTACAGTTTTCCAGATCAGTTCATTTTCAACATTATACTCAGACATATCTGCATTAATCCAAACAATCCATGTCTCTTTCCTTTAAAATCCTGTGTTGGATTTCATCCCAGTAGGTGTCAATAGAAATCCCCCTGTATAGAGAAACATTCTTCCACAGGATGTAATGTAGAAACGGCTGCATGTACTGACCCCGATTCTCATCCTATACGCTACTCTCCCCTTTTATTCCAAATTGATTATTACTGGTTGGCCTGTTTAGGTCTGAACCCCCTGACCTTTATTTTAACAGAGCATGCTCACTTTTGAGCAGTTGCCCATGTGGCATAACTCATTGAACCAAACCAGGTTGCCAGGCATCAAGGAATGGAATCAGCTTGCTATGGTAACCGCCTGGTTGCTTAGTTATAAGAGAGAGCGGAAAATATTTATTAAGCTGGGACAAAACTGGTTACTCTATTTTGAGACTTTCTCAATTATTGAAAAGGCAGCTGTTAACACAGAGGTAGTGACCTGAGGAAAAGATGTACATATTCATTTTGTGTGAGATTCGAAGCTGTGTTTAAGCAACAATGCTGGGCACAGGCTGAAAAACTTACTGAGCGAAACGCTGCGGCCACCAGGTTGGATGGAAACAGGTTTCTAAAAGGAAAAACAAGCAAGTTAAGATAAACCCATGATACATGTGCAGAATTTAGCTCATATCATCACAGATGGTAACCACGGATTTTTCTTAAGTAAATTCCCACCACGTCTAACACATCTGGCCAAAACAAGCAAACATGTAACAGAAAGCATGTTTTGCATTGATCCTTACAGATCATTAACTTTATCTACAAACAGATAATAAATCACTTAGCACAGAATACATGTAAACCAAAATGTACTTCTAATTTAATAGCGTTCTAGTTTAAATTCCTTTCATTCTATTCTTTATCTAAAACTTTCCCTACAGCAATTTGAATCCTGACAGAAACACACAAACAAGTCAGTATTGCCCAAGGCAAATACATTTACTCTCACACCTGTTATGTTAAGCTCAGAATGGTTTGAAAAATTAATAAAATGACCTGATTTACATTTACATTCAGGCATTTAGCAGAAGCTTTTATCCAAAGCGACTTACAAATGAAAGAACAATAGAAACTAGTAAAATTTAAAAAGAGGATTAATCTAGTAACACTGAGTGTGAATTATGAAGCAATAAGAACAGCTTTTTATTCTACAGTCATTCTTTAACCTTGTATTAAATAACTGCTTAAATGCAGTTTATACCTCCAAACACTGAAGAATGTTCAAGAATTTATGCTGAATAAACATTTTAGGCTATGCTGGGTTAGGTTAATCTGTGCAGCTTTGTAGAATTAAACTTTCTTTTACTTGTTTCACACAAGCATTGAAGGCACAGCAAGTATGTTGCTATACTGCTGTCACCTGATCTCTAAAGAACAGGTACAATATCTCTCATTTACCAGTTTATTCTCAGCATGACACTCACTTTAACATTTCAACCCCTGATATATAGTTTTAATTATTATGCAGTAGGTTCCTTTACAACTTTATAGCCTTATATAAGTCAAATAATACCTTGCAAGGTCTAAAAACGAGTCGGTTGTCTCCTTGTTGGTGTTCACGCCTTCAAGCCCCAAAGTGTTGCTGTTCAGCGCTCCAGCTCCGACGCCGGGTTTGATGATGAAGGCGAGCGCAACGCCGATGGATGAAGCGATCAGCGTGGTCACCAAAAAGTAAGACACGGCGATGCCTCCCAGCTTTCCCAGAGAACGAGTGTCCAGACTCGCAGCCCCAGAAATTAAACTACAAACCACTAAAGGAAGGATGATCATCTTCAGCATCCTCAACAACATCTCTCCGGGAAAAGCGAAATATGTCATTTGCGCTCGTGTTAAGTTCATGTTCCGGACCATCATCCCGAGTCCGACGCCCACCAGGACCCCGGAGACGGTCAAGATCACTAACAGATTTCTTTTCAAAAACAGTATGAACCTGTCTTTACAGGTCTTCCCCTCGGATTTCACGGAGACCTCTGGAATCGGGTCTTCATGTTCCGCGTGTCCATTGATTTCGCACATTTTGTCCTCCATGATTTCCTCCAAGCTTGTTTGGAAAGAGCACCGAGTTTCTCGGCGTGTTCCCACTTGGCAGTGAAACGGACTGGCAAGCGCTTGTAAAGCCCAGCCGGCACTTACACATGTGTTTCCTCTACCAATGACAAGAGGGGAAACGCAACGCATGCTCAGTCTTAAATGAAGACGCAATGATGCAACAAGGGAACGGGTTGCTGATACATATGTATCTACATCCATAAAGCCTGTGCAACATATAATATACTTGTATATATTATTATTAAAAGTAGTGATAAAAGGGTTGGAGCTTTATTTTGCATCTCTTTCTGTTCTGTACTTACTATTATAATTTTCTATGATTAAATATGTATTTATTATTAATATTAGTAATAAAATAGTAAGAGCTGTTTTTGCATTTCTTTCTATTCTGTACTTATTATTATACTTTTTTTTATTATTATTAATCATAGTAATGAAACAGCCAGAGCTGTCCTTTTGGTTTTTGTTGCATTTCTTCTTATTATCATATTTGTATTATTATTTATGTATCTATTATTATTCATCATAGTAATAAAACAGTGAAAGTTGTTGTTTTTTGTACATTTAGATAATAGTCAAATTAAGTCATTCAAATGAATATTCAAACAACCACCTGTTTTCCCCTATAGCTAAAACATACGAGATGTGAAACTTCAGTTTATTTTCAGCTGTATGTATTCCCTTTCCCCTAAACCTTACAGCCATATCGTTCCAAAAATAACAGTTCACAGCTGCCAAAACCAGGAGAACAGGAAGCTCTCTAGTCATTACCAAAATACTCTGAAACTCACAGTGAGGCTGCTTTGACAAAACAATAATGAAAGGTTTAGGCCGTATGATAGTTCACATATTCCATGTGTCTTGTGAACTCAAAGGGTCTTTTCAAAGCTTTAAAGTTATTGAATCAAAATGTTGAATGATGAATGATGAGACACAGCCACAGAGAGAGAAGATAAACAAACACTTGATTTTTAAAAATCGTCTTAAAAATTTAAGGTATTTTTATTATTTTATTATTATTTTATTATTGCCTTCTCTTCCATTTTGGTGAGTGGTCTTCAGATCAAATCATGTTATCTGAGCTGTAGCCTAAAAAAGATGAGCTCTGTCTATTTAGAACTCTTTCAAATCCATTCAATTCAATCCATTCAATATCCGTGTCTCGGCTTGTCTTAGCTGTGTCTCCTGTAAGTGCTGTTGATATTGTTTTTATAACCATGTTTAATTTCCATATATGCTACGAAAGTGTGTTAAGAACATACCTTCTCTATCTTTTAAGACATATAAATCTGTACATACATGTTTAAAGATTGGTAATAGAAACATGTACTATACTGTGGAAAATGTAATTAAACACAAAACTAAGGACTTAATGCTGCTGTATCTATTTTAAGAGTTTCTGAATTTAACTTCATACTCATGGCCTATAACGGATTTGTAGCTATTGTTCACGCATCCAAGATGCAATAATAAACTCTAACCACCAGATGGCATTATTTTGTCTTGTATATTTCTTTTCTCTGTTTAAGTACTTCCTGGTAACACTGACTGTGATTGTAAACCTACAGGCATCATTGAACTTTTTTTATTGACACACACAAAAAAGAATCAATTGATGCAAAAATGCTGGACAAATATCTATGATTCCTAATTTTTGTGCTTTATTATGGTGCTTTATTAACTCATTTCTGACCAAGATGATTTTCACACCCCAAGTATCATTATGCACTTCTTTTTGTCAAAAGATTGTGATTTTAGATAATGACCAGTCTGTCACGACAGTAAGCTTAACTCAAAAAACCTACAATCAGACTCCTAGATTAATGTCTGTTTGCACTTATTTCATCAGCTGAGTCACACACACAAACACAAAAGTCTAGGCAGGTTTTCTTGGCCCTTGCCACATTTAGTCAAACATTAGAGTCAACACTCAATATTTCCTTACTGGTGGACTCACTGAAAAACAAATCAATGGGTAAAAACACTGGGAGAAAACACCTCTCCCACTTTCTCGGCAAAGACCTTTTTTTTTAGTTCATGTCTGTTTTCCGAAGTGGCAGGCGTTTTTGAACACTCCATTTCCTGTTATGCAGCAGAGATTGAACTTGTAACAAAAAGATTGAGCCAAGCTGTCGGTGGGCATCTTGCCAGAACATTTAGCCTTTTCTCTGTTCCGCCACTTGAAGAACTAAAATCTGACTGGTACAGTACATGCCATTTTAGGTTCTCTAACTTACCACTAATTTACCATACTAGCATACATCTCAAAAATGAGTGCATGATTTAAGTGCTTGCAGTGCATGTCTGATTTAAGTGCTTGCAGTGCATTTTCTGATGTGAATTTTAAACACATGTAAACTCATGCTCAGTCACTTTCTCTGTCCTTTGGAAAACAACATGAGAGAATCCAGTCCCTTTAAATAACACGTCGAACGGCAGCCTGTCCTGCGTTCCTATTGGTTGAGTCTGCGAGAAGTGGGCGGGGCATGGCGCTGAGATTCAGTCTCGATTCACAGCACAGGCTATCATTCAAACTCAATGTTACCGGAGACCACCTGCCGTGTAACGCTTCAGAGTACCCTCGGAAGTGTGACTTACATGTGCAACCGTGTGCTTTTTCTCAGGGACGTTTGGTGTAAAAGCACGTTGGCCACCGAGGCACGGAGAATGAATGCACAGGCACAATGTAACGCATACTAGACTTACTCCGCTGAGCAAGCAGTGATTTAACGGGATCCTACAAGTCCTTCAAGAAGGGTGAGTGGACGTTCCCCTGAATGGTCGACAAAGTCGTGTGCCTTACCGGGTCAGCCTTGATATGGGCCAGATAGTAATAGGTCCTTGCAAACATCCGTATGTTTATATATTGACGCTACTGTTACTGTTTGGCATGTATAACACACACATACACAACTTGGATCATCTGTAAACGACTGTATTATGCGGAAGCCCAGCAATGACATGGTCAATGTTTCATATGAGGAGAGCCACGTGATATACTTATGATATACTTATGATCGCTGTGTGTTGATAGTTTATGTGCATTTTTTTGCTTTTCTGTTATATAACAGATTTCTGAGGTAGTTGTTACTTCATGTTGTCAGATATTTATTGCAATGATCTTTCGTATGGGGTGCAACACTAGTACATGTTTTGTTTGACTATACCAGCTCCCTGTATTTAGCTAAACTCTGGAGTTGTGCCCTCAACTTTGATTCAATTTTATGCAATAGCTTTGTGTAATGATATCCATCAAACCATATATTTTGGTTATATATAACCATATATTTTATTTTCAATATAACAGCAGTGAATTCAAGTAACTGTCTTTCATGTAAACAGTTACATGCTCAAATGAGTAATATTAAGTATATTAAGAGTTAAACACATATTGAACTCTTGGGATTCCTGCAGGTGTGGAATCAAATGGTTAAAGGCAAGAGTTTGGCAACGGTGGATTAGAGACACATCTAATTTAGTTGATAATCCAGATTAGGGACTATGCTGTGTACAGTTCTCTGTTCAGGGAGCTCAGAGTTCATAAGGGGTCATTGTCGACCAATTATAACACTCCCCAGCCAACCCATTATGTTTTTATCATATTTATGCAGCGTAACTTTAAATATCTGCTTTGCACCACAGAGAAGCTGTCAGTGTCAAAAAGTCAGCAGTATTAACAACTAGTTCTATCCATTTGTCCTATACACATTGTGTGGATTTGAAGGCATAAGTATAATATGCCTTTTGGAAAAGGAATTCAGTTGTAGAATCTTGGTGTTACTTCTGTGTATAACCAAAGTGAGTGAAGCAGAGTGAGTTTGTTTACATGAGCGTGTGTGTACACAGTGTGTACATGAGCGATAGCAGTATTCTGCCAATATGTATAGTAATAAAATTCCCCTGTCAGTCAGGTGTAATAGAGTCTATAGTTTTAATATGACCTGTCCCAGTCTGTTTCCTAAATCTGTTGCCTGTTAAAACTGTTTGGTGCTCTTTAACTTGGATGTAGAGCCATACTGTGTCTTTAATACGCTTCCCATTAAGTACTTAAATCCATAACATAGTTAAATTTTCCGCCAGTCTATATTGTATTATTGTGCTGTAAATTATGGGACCAATGTTGCAGAATTGCTCGAATGCATTTGCATTGAATCCTGTGTAAACGAACTGCCACAGCCTCAGGCAGTGACCTGCTTTTCATTATAATGTGCAGGAAGCGCATTTACTGTATTGAACTGTGATGCATCAGACACACTGACAAGACACTGCATCAGATGCATCAGACACACTGACAAGACAACCAGGGGTTTTTGAAAGCTAAATCTCTAGAGACTTTCATTAGGATATAAACCCGTGGCCTGCACCCTTTACAGTCTTGTTAGGTTTGTGTTGCTATAGTGTTAATATGATGTATGATGATTATAAAAGGTTAGTCTACATATTTTTCAATGTTTGTCTTTTGCGTGTGCAAAACAGATGACAGGGTTTAATCAACTGTGATTTAGGACAGATATAAAACTAAAGCATGGGCTAATTATTTACAAACAGAAGATTAGAATAAACAGAATATACCAGGCCAGGGACCAAATTAAGACACTGCTGTTGTCATACATCTGATTAAAGTAACTGTAAAGAGGCTGTAATTTTAGATGCTGTTTTGTTTTACAGAAGCTTGTAGGGTAATAGATTACAATAAAATGGAACAGCTGACACTGGATCAGTGTTTACTTAGATGATCTGCAGAAACAGTGGCAGGGAAGGCCCCACTAGGTCGGGAGCTTTGAAGAGATTGGGTGTCTTTGGAACAGCATCTTTGGAACCGGTTACCCGGTTGTTTCTCCAACACACACAGACAAACAGACACACACACACACACACACACACACAAAAGTATTACTTATAGGGGTTCCTCTGTGGCTCAACAAACCATGCTCAACCTTTCCTCAACAATTGCACATACTATGACAATGCTTAACTTTACCCTCAGGAGAAAATATTTACCTCACCGTTTCACTTCTTAAAGTTTTACAGCTTACCTTCACACACCGTCCAGTCTCAAGTTTATTCTTTACTACATAATGCTCCGACTGTTCTGTACATGTGAAATAAATATAACACAATAATGTCAGGCATCCATCTATAGTTAAATGTGAAAGTATTTAACATTCACTATGATATTAGAACATCAGTAAAGATACATATAGGGTTTCTGAGTAAATAAAAAAGGACTTTAGTGGTAGTT
>JBAJNP010001393.1:0-62826 GCA_036877545.1 Yasuhikotakia modesta | reverse complement strand
GTGAAGACATTCAATGATGTCAATTAATATTTGATCATAACAGGAAGTTACAGTAGACTCTTCATCAGAACGAAGGACATGTATAATCACAGTTCCCATTACTATAAAGGTTGCAGGTATACTCTAACTTGGTCTGGCATGTAGATAGTTTTACTTTTTCTAGTTTTTTCACCAGTCTTCATGTATAGTGTCCTGCTGAGACTTGCCTTTGATAAAACCCCAGTCTCTCTCTCTCTGTCTCTCTCTGTCTCTCTCTCTCTCTCTCTCTCTCTCTGTCTCACTCCTTCATCTTTTCTTGTTCCTTAGGGCTAAGGCGGGATGCCTGCCCCAGTTCTTGTCTTAGCTTGTCCCATCTAATCTTTTTCCTTCACCTCTCTCTCTCTCTCTCTCTCTCTCTCTCTCTCTTCCCCACTGTTTTATTTTTTAACGTGTCGGCAGCCCTGTTTGGTCACTCATCTGTTTCCTGTTTGCACCTCAGCACTGACTTGTACTGCTTTTGGCACCAGTTTCAGCAAAGTGTAGCTAAACAGCCATTAGCATCTCGAGATGTAAATATTACTACATACATCACAGAGACAAACTATGTGGAAAACTGCATTTTCATTGAGAATCATTGTGAATTATTGTTTCCTGTGTGGACAGAATACAGTTTAATGTAATCTCACTTGGAAAACAGTGAAACATTCAACCCAGTTACCATTTAAATACATTCATAAATATGTTTATTTTACACTTTAATACAGTAACTACATTTAATCAAGCTCAGCTTGATTCTGTAAACCTTACAGCAAATTCATTCTTAAAAGTGAATTTTGAGGGACAACCTTATTGTGTGCACAGAACATAAGAACTCAGAACTGGAGTGACACCATATGTGTAAATGTGGCCGCATGAAACTCACTAGCAGTTTTGTGAAACTGTAGATTTTATCAGGTATTAAGGTCAACAGCTCCTCCCACTGTCTGACAGACTGTGCCAGGCAGTAATATGAGTGTTGTCAACAGTGGAGGCCAGTGGTCTTATCCCCTGCCAGATTATTCTTTGACTCTTGGTGCCAGACATAACTTCTGCTAAACACAGATACTGGGCCATGGGTCTGTCTGCTTCACTTGTCTGTGTTTGTGTAAAATTCCCAGCATGTGACTCATTGTGAGTGATGGCCAGCTGAAACATATTTCTATCTGATTATAGCGTTAAAAAAATCGTGTGATTTGTATGAGAGGGAAGTTTAAATTCACACAGACCTTTTTAAGTCTATTCTGGTTTTGTGTTATTGTTCTGTAAGATGTCAGAACCGGATCTTTATCATGTTCAACTTAAAAAATTGTTGTTTTGCAGGCGCTGGATGTAGACCGCAGTGTTCTGCACAAAATGAAGAAGTCAGTGAAAGCTATAAACGTCTCTGGACTGTGTAAGTATTACAAATGGTCATGATCCATTTTGTAGTGTTTTTGAAGGTTAAGAAAGACGTATTATTATAATTCCCAAACATGACCCACATTATATATCATAGGATAAGGACATTTATTCTATTAATACAATTTATCCACATAATCCTCCGTGATATAAACAGTAACCTGAACAAAGACGTTGGTTTGATACGCAGCTGTTATTAGATCATTGTTACTCAAGTTGTGAGAAGAGTTTATTTTACTACCACAAACATTCCTCTCATTCCTCACAAGAACAGCGATACCTGTTCCAGCAGGAACCTGTATTTCCTTTCGCCTTTGATTCTGACTGCAGTTCTTAGATCAACACCCTCCTTTCTGTTTCAATCTCGCCCGGCGTGCTTAAAATCACACGCTGAGTGAAATGATCTTGTAAGGGAAAAGTTTGCATGTGAGATGTTTCCTGTTGATTTCATTTCTGAAACACGCAATGTAACAAACATATTGCTTTTATTGCAGTTGTTTTTGCAGCTGGTGGGTTCTGGTGAAATAAACAATGTTAAAAGTCAATAATGCCATCAATTAAATAGTCATGCATCGTTGAAGTAGCAGAATTAATAGGGTTATCAACTTTAAAAGCATCTGCCAAATGCGTACATGTAAATTACCTATATGATTTAAACTAATGTATATATATATATATATATATATATAGCTCAAATTCAGGCAAAATTAGTCAGTCATTGGTGAAAGCCAGACTCAAGCAATACACGCACTTATCCTCAAAACCAATAAAATGAATACATTTCAGTTTTTATGTTTATGAATACTTTTTGTTATGGATACTTCTATACAATAAAAACTTTGTTGCTATGTTAAGTGCAACCGCATGAAATGTAAGTGTAAACCCCAAACCAGTTGAGAATCAGTTTTACAACATGCAACTCATATACAGCCTGTTTGCTTAATGTTGGGAGGGGCAACTGAGATCCATTATACTGCCAAGACTTTAGTCATAAACTGGGAAGTGTTTTTTTTGTTTTTTTGCAAGCGTTGGGACTGAAGGCCCATGAAAGTCTCATGTGCTCGTGAACTTAAATAAGGATTGGGAGTACAAAGTATTTAGAACAATAGAAGTCAATTAAACAAGTGTTGGGAATTTTGCCAGTTTCTGTGGGTATGAACGATTAGCCCCATGCTAAGCCCTTAATAAGCTCTAAATGTTATGATGGAGGTTAAAAGCAGCTGGTTTGTGTTTGTTTTCAGCTCACGTAGAGAATGAGGAACAGTACATTCAAGCACTGGAGAAGTTCACAGATAGCGTTGTGTACAAAGACGACCCTGAGATGTCCAATTACTTCCTCTCGTTCGCCGGTTTAACCAGAGAACTCACTGGTCTCTTTAAGAACCTGGTGAGTCCAGGTTCTCTTATGCGTCACATATCTGACTATACAGTATTTAAATCTATAAACAGAATGTACGTTTTATATATTATACTCTGTACACATGTCTCTCTCTGTGTGTCCACAGCTACAAAACATGAATAACATCATTACTTTTCCATTAGACAGTCTGCTGAAAGGAGATCTCAAAGGAGTTAAAGGGGTATGAAATATATAATTCACATTATAGTCTTAAAGGGGCATTGCGTCTCCTCATTGCATTGTAGTCAATGCAAAATGGTGTTAGTGTGTTATTTAAATTTGAAGGAAATTTGACAGCCAGCTGTGTTAAACAGCATTAAACTGTTTGGCTTTGTGAGATAAGAGGTAATTTGTTTAATGTTGTTTCAGTTATTTCAGTTACTGATCTTATCATTTGTGCTTTAATTCCTCTCTCGTGGTGACTGCTATCACTTGTTTAACAGGATTTGAAAAAGCCCTTCGATAAGGCATGGAAGGACTATGAAACCAAACTGTAAGCGCCACTTTCTGTATTTGAACCTGTATATAAAAATATAAACTGTTTGAAGTCAATTGTCATATCTAGCTGAAATCTCAGTCAGGTTTGGCAAGTACAATCAAGTTTTCCTGTAGCTCAGCTGCAGAAATGCACAGACTTGCTTAAAGGAATAGTTCACCCCAAAATGAAAAGTTTTCCATCTCGCACTCATGTAATTCCAAACCTGTGTGACTTTTTTCTTCCGTGAAATCTAAAAGAAGATATTTTGAGAAATGTCTCAGTGGGCCTTACTGTTGTTTGGCTACCAAGATACAAGATACAAAACATCTTCTTTTGTGTCCTTCAAAAATTAAAACATCATGTAAGTTTGTAATCAGGTGAAGGTGAGAATTTAAATTTTTGAGTGAACTGTCCCTTTAAGATGCAAGCGTCTGACAAATGTACAAATGCACAAATGCAAATGTATTGCTACAAATAGTAACAGCTCAGTGATTGAATCTCTTTTACATGCTGTTTTTTTGGCTGGATTGCGTTGCTTCTGCATTTCAGAAATCAACTGTTAGCAGGTTTCTGACTCTTAGAATGAAGAATAAAAGGAAGTTACAGCTGCCACAAGGTCAAGCGTAGCTTTCAAATACCTCTGTGATCAGCATGTTTGTTGAGATATTTCAGTGCCACAAAGTCATGTAAAGTTTTACTGTAAACAGACTGTAAATCTAATAGGTGGAAGGGGGAAGTTGTACCTAATAGGTGGTTGCTAAGTCACAAACTAGCCTGTTTTAACCTAATTTTGGGCCTTTGACATAGCTGAAGGTTTTATTGTGGGGCCAGAGCTTAATAAGTAAACACTAGCCATGGCATTTATGGTTTATTTGTGCTGTTAACAAAAGCCTAATGAACAACAACTCCTTTCCAGAAATAAGATCGAGAAAGAAAAACGGGAGCATGCTAAACAGCACGGCCTGATCAGGACAGAGATTAGCGGAGGAGAGATCGCGGAGGAGATGGAGAAGGAGAGACGACTCTTCCAGCTTCAGATGTGTGAGGTGAGAAACTCTCTTCAGCCGGTGTGTCAGTGCCACACAATGTGAAGAAACTGAGGCCTGTTTTGTTTCACAGTATCTCATTAAAGTGAACGAAATTAAAGTCAAGAAAGGTGTCGACCTGCTTCAGAACCTCATCAAATACTTCCATGCTCAGTGCAAGTATGTTTATTCTGTTATTCTCAGTCAAACTTGTTTTTATGTGACTTCAAACGTTAAAAAAACGTTTCTTGCAGTTTCTTTCAAGATGGGATTAAAGTTGTGGACAATCTAAAACCTTTCATGGAGAAACTTGCCACGGACTTGACAACAGTGAGTTTAGTGACGTTGCTGACTGTTGTTTTCGCATAGCGATGTATTAGGTGTATGTATTGGTACAGTGGTTATATGTGTGTATGGCAGAACAAGCAAACACAAGATGCTGAGAGAAAACAGCTGCTGCAGTTGAGAGATGTTCTGAAATCTGCCCTACAGTCGGAGTCGAAGGAGGTGAGTCATTCTGGTCATACGGTTCATGTTTCAGTGCCAACAATCACAGTGTCTCAACGCAATTACTGTAAATATTTTTACAGCATGCCGTTGTAGCTTTATTAAAGCCAGGCTTTAAACTTGGCTTAGCACAGATAACGTCAACTGTTTGCTTGTTTTGAAACATTTCTAATGAGTTAAAAACCTGAATTTAGTTTTGTTAATAGAGCATAACTAACAAAGAATAATTATTAACATAATGTGGGTTATTGTAAATTTATTACAATACATATGATTATTTAAGTTAATAATCTAACTACAGGTAAATAAATAGGTCATCTTTGTGTGTAAATATTTGTAGAGGGGGCGGAGCTTTAAAAAGAGGGGCGTTTCAAACTCAAACTAATCACTTTAACTAGTTAACCAAACCAACCTAGTAAATTGTTAACTAAACGCTACACAAAACACTTAGTGATTCCATCGGAAACACAACAAAACAATTCGGATGAGATGATTCATACAGTGATTGTCTCATTATTTCTATGGAGAGTTTTTTCATGTCTTTGTTGTTGTGCTGATAGGACTGTCAGTCAAAACAGAACTCAGGCTACAGTCTCCACCAGCTGCAGGGCAACAAAGCTCATGGCACTGAGAGGTCCGGATTCCTGCTGAAACGCAGCGAAGGGTGAGTTACTGAAAGCTCCTGCCTTTACTGTAAAAATCTGTCATGTCTTTCATAAGATCTGATTGATCGTATCTGATGTAAATACGTCTCAGGAAACATGGTGACAACTTACAATAAGGTTGTTTTTATTAACATCAGATAATGTTAAAAATATCAGATAACATCAGATAACTAATATCAGATAATCCGTCAGTTAATGTAAACTAACATTACACAACACTTCTATAGTATTAATTAACCTTAGTTCATATTAATTTCAACATTTACCAAAAGTTGTATCTGTTTACATTGGTTAATGCACAGTGAACAAAGACAAACAATTGTCTAATAAAGTGTTGTAAAACCATTAGCTAACTCCTCATTGTTAGTTCATGTTAGGTAATGATTTTACTAAAACCTAATCTACCTACTTTAAACCTATGTTCTTGTAAAGCGTTTAAATGTTTGAAAAGTAACATTAAGGGAATGTAATGTATGTGTTTCTCTGCACGTGGCTGTTGCAGGTTGAGGAAGGTTTGGCAGAAGAGGAAATGTTCTGTGAAAAATGGATTATTAACTATTGCTCATGGAACGGTGAGTGAAAGATTGTCTTCATATCTCCTTAAATAAGAATGGTCTCTTAAAGTGACAGTTACATCAAAATTGTATGGCTTTAAAAACAAAATGCATAGCCCATATATAACAGCCCTATAAGTGGCCTGTTTTTCAAGAACGTAATGGTTTTTCCATTTTCCCTCCTTTTCTCTTCAGGCCAACACACCTCCAGCGAACCTCAACCTCCTCACCTGCCAAGTGAAGCGTAACCCTGACGAGAAGAAATGTTTTGATCTCATATCTCGTAATACACGTCCACCACAACCATATAACACACAGATCTTTTCACATTTACAGAATCCGCTTGTTTATCGTCCTTTTTTTTTACTGTCCTTTCACACGCTCTAGATGACAGAACGTATCACTTCCAGGCAGACGATGAGACGGAGTGTCAGATGTGAGTGTGTGTTTGCTCATATGTTGAGGGAAGGTTACATAACTCTTGCAGATTTTGTCATCTGTTCCTCTATTTCGCTCCCTCTCAGATGGGTGTCTGTGCTCCAGAACAGCAAAGAGGAGGCGTTGAACAACGCCTTCAAAGACGACCAGAACGAGGATGAAAACAACATTGTGCGGGAGTTGACCAAGGCCATCGTGGGAGAAGTGAAAAAGATGAGCGGCAATGATGTGTGCTGTGACTGTGGCGCTCTTAGTAAGTGGTGCCGTGGTGTAGTGGTAAAAATGTGGGCTAGGGAGTGAAAGGTTGCAGGTTTGAAGCACACAGAAGTCACAGATTTAAAAATTCTGCTTGCCCAAGTTTTTAGTGGTGAATAAAAGTAAACTAAATAAAGATTATATTCTATTCATACAAGCAGGAGCACAAAGAAACTGTGCCCAAGGTTTTCTGGAGAATTGAAACACCTATCATTTATTACGTTCCACAAATATTCAATGCTATCTTTGTTTGTTTATTAAATGTTTGTGGTTAGTTACATTGGATTATTCTTCTAGTTCTCAGTACGAGTTTAGTACATTTAGTTTAACACATTGTATCATCTTTAAACCAGACACATTTTTCTCACAAAATCGAACATGAGACAAACATCTGCAGATTTCATCTGGACTCACTTATGAATGAGATTCTCTTTTTTTGGCAGATGTTTACACCCTACACTTCCTGTTTCTCCTCTGGCCATTCAGCTTCTCTTTGTACATTCTATGAACTTAAGTCAACCCAGCAGAACTTGTTTGATTGTTCTTTGTGAAAAACAGAAGAGATCAAAGTTGCTCTTGAAAATGATACCGGGTGGAATTCAAATTACATATCAATGGCTTTTCATGTGTTGTCACTCCAGATCCTACATGGCTTTCCACAAACCTGGGTGTGTTGATTTGTATTGAATGCTCTGGGATCCATCGGGAAATGGGCGTTCACTATTCCAGAATACAGTCTTTGACGCTGGATGTGTTGGGAACATCTGAGCTCTTGGTAAACTCTTAGCTCGTTCCTCGCTTGACTGAAACTGCAATCATAGAAGCTGTGACTGTATTTAATCTTTTGCAGCTTGCTAACAGTGTGGGCAATGCAGGCTTCAATGAAATCATGGAGGCCAACCTATCAGCAGAGGAGATTCCTAAACCCAACCCATCTAGTGACATGTGAGTGAGATCTGTTGTGAAACTAAAACCAAACATTTTACATTATCTGTATACATTATTGTACATTAATGTACATTATTGTACATTAATGTACATTATTGTGCATTAATGTACATTATTGTACATGATTGTACATTATCATAACTCTATTAAATAGCAGAATCACTACCATAACTCTGTTAAATAGCAGAATCACTACCATAACTCTGTTAAATAGCAGAATCACTACCATAACTCTGTTAAATAGCAGAACCACTACCATAACTATTAAATAGCAGAATCACTACCATAACTCTGTTAAATAGCAGAATCACTACCATAACTTTGTTAAATAGCAGAATCACTACCATAACTATTAAATAGTAGAATCACTACCATAACTCTATTAAATAGCAAAATCACTACCATAATTCTCACTCCTCTCTCAATTGTGCTCCAGGCAGGTACGAAAGGACTTCATCACAGCCAAATACACAGAGAAGCGTTTCTCTCAGAGGAAGTATGCAGACATCGCCTCCCGTCTGCATGCGCTGTGCGACGCGGTGAAGACCCGGGACATCTTCTCCTTGATCCAGGTGTACTCTGAGGGAATGGACCTGATGGAGACCATCCACCAGCCCAATGAACATGTGAGATGTAGTGTGATGTCATTCCAGTTAACATTGCATTTTTAGTTTACAATGCACTTTAGGTTTACAGTGTGTAAACTTGACAAAATTTTTTAATTTATTTTATTTATTTATTTTTATATTACAAATTGCTTTTTTCTTCAAAAAGCATTTCCAGACTTTTCCATTCAGTTAACCTCTCTCAGAAAACTATACATTTACACAAACACACAAATTTGGAAATGTACTTCTGTAATTTTGCTCTCCATTGGTTGACAGGAACCGGGTGAGACGACGTTACACCTCGCAGTACGAACAGTGGATCGCAATTCTCTCCACATCGTGGATTTTCTCGTGCAGAACAGGTGCAGAGCATTTTAAGCATGCAATTTTAAATGCGTCCTCTTGCGCAGTTGTTTACCGGTGTATTTGCCTGCAGTGGGAATTTAGACAAGCAGACGTCTAAGGGAAACACGGCCCTGCACTACTGCTGCTTGACTGACAATAGTGAATGTATGAAGCTGCTACTGCGGGGAAAGGCATCTGTCACCATCAGTAAGAGTTCATCTGGTGTGAATGCATAAGAAACGTGTGGAGTGCAAACATTGAAACTTTCCACTGTGGAACAAACATGCATGTCAGAGACACATGCCTGATGGGTGATGAACATCAGATGTGTTACATCAGAGGGTGTGAGCGTCTCTTTTGTCTCCTGTGATCTCATAAAGTTCCCAAAACAATGTGTGTGAGTGGGGCGTGTTCAGACAAAACCGCATGCTGTGATTGGCTGATTCAGCCAATCACGTATGCAATTTCTCTGCAAATAGGCCTGATGTATAAAAGGTCAGAAAGGGTTTTTGTTATTCTTGAATAACAATAAGCAGTAACTAGTCAGCAAAAATAAGTAACCAGTAACTGGATAAAAGCTACAATCACTGTAGTATTAAGTTAACACTTTGATTTGACTATTGATGTAGCTATATGAATTAGCATCGGTCGTTGATGTTTTTTGTGTTCGTTTCTTTGTAGCCAATAACGCAGGGGAAACCCCACTGGATCTGGCCAGACGTCTCAGACACTCAAAGTGTGAAGAGCTGGTGGGTGGACATTCATCTCCAGCTGTTAGCTGCTGTTTGGACAGATTGTGTGTGATCATGTGTGTTTTGTGATTGACAGCTGACACAAGCTCAGACAGGGAAGTTTAACGTTCACGTGCACGTGGAGTACGACTGGCGTCTCCATAACGAAGATCTGGATGAGAGCGAAGATGAGATGGAGGACAAGGTTCTACTGATACACACAAACTGTTGTTTTAAATCTATCAGAAAGACTGTCACCAGTATCCATGCTTCAAATTACTCACATGAGCTCACATTGAAACCCATTGCGTTTCCCAGGCTGTTTTTACATTGCACACAAATTTATTTGTTTTTCAAATCCAGTTTAAAGAACTGACTGACCAAGTGATGAAATTTGATCAGTTTGTACAGACAGCGTAGTCAAATTTGGTGTGTTTACATAGGTTGCTATAGTAACAGTGACATTTCTCTTATATATCAACTGTGTTGCATGTGTTGACATGTTCACAAATTTCACTACACTGTGAATGTCATATTTCACAATTGCAGGGTGGCAATGTAAATTGTAACATTTGTAAAAATTGTATACTTGTTTATTTAAAAAATTTAATTTTTTAGATGCATTCCAAAATTTTTTTAATGTATTTCAAGCCATATAAGATTTGCTTTGGATCAGGCTTGTTAACATCAAATATTGGAACATTCTTACTCATCCGTCTTTGTTTATGTGTTTTAGCCCATTCCCAAAGGACGAGAGGAGCGTCCCATTAGCTGTATTGTTCCGGGCAGTGGTTCCATGATGCCCAACATGAGCGCTCTGGCCCGGGACGTGGTGAATGCTGTCAAAGACAAGCAGAGGGCTTTCATTCCCAGCATGATTTGCAATGAGACCTATGGTACCATGCTTGAGGTTAGCCCTCCACCGCTGGGGTTACCGGGAGTTCCTCTGCTCCCTCGTACTTTGGGGAGGGGTGAGTAGCATCTGGCCTGCTTATCAGCCTGCTTTAGTTGGAAGTTTCTACAAATGTCAATGAATGTGCTTTTGTGTGTTTTATGTGGGCGTCTCAGGGTGGAGTCCTCCTCTGGAAGGAGCTGGGAGGCAGAGGTCGTCTTCAGACCCCTCGAATCCTCAAACTCCAGAGACGAACTCATCTGTTTACGGTGAGACTTTGCAGCTGGATCTCAGCTTCAAAACTGATTCAACTGTTGTAATTTATACTGGCTATTAATTATCCAATATAATTAGCTGGTTAATCTAACTAAAACCATCTTAGCTGCTTTTGGAAAATGCTAAAGGACTTCTAATGGAAGGTTTAGAGGTCCAATAGGTTTAGGTGGTTTTCTGACTGGATAAAACTAAAACATACCAGCATATGGTGGTCATGCTGGTTTTTGGAACATGATAACTAAGTTATTCTTTGGTCAACTCCACCACCTGGTCAACCAATCAAAGAATCCAGATACTATGTACCAAAATCAAGTGCCAACATAATGTGCTAACTGGATTTTCCTGCAGACAGAAGCAGTCTGTCACTGGTATAACAGGTCCTGTCTCTCTCCTGCAGTGCTCCCTCCTGCTCCTCCACCTCCTCCTGCAGTCAAGAGGCCACCACCTCCAGATCCTAAAGCGACTCTTCCTCAGCTTCCTCCAATCCCACCTCCACCACCATTTATACCACCTGCCCCCGGGAGGCCGGTCCCTGTTGTGCCACCTGCTCCAGTGTTGCCTCCTTCATTTGTAAATAAACCCACACCACCCCCTGTCCCCCCACAGCCAAAAGCCCTTCAGCCAAAAGCCCCCGCACTCAAACCAATTAAATCCCCAACTAGGTAAGACCACCCAATATATCTGAGGTTACATTTGGTGTATAGAGATCCGCTGTTATGCTCCAGTAGCAAGTATTGACTTTACCATGTATATTGTCAGGGATCCAATTGGTCATTTTAGTAAAGATGCAAATTTAAACAAACAAACACCCAGTGGACCCCGACCAAGTGACCAAACAGGTCAGTCTTATAATTTCATACATATGAATAGAACCACTAAAGCCTAAAACGTAACTAGTTGAGTTTAAACCATGTTTTTTATTCACACCATTTTCTCCAGACTCTAGCCCATCAACTGCCTCTGGCCCGACTCCCAAACCCAGAACAGCCGCTCCTGTAAGTCCAGTACCTGTGCTATCTTTCCTAAAAACTAACGTGAATGTTATCTGATGCATGGACAAAGATGCACATGTAATTTGTGGTATAAGTGGACAATATATAATGCATATATAATGGCTGTCTTGTATACGTTTCAGAAACAGAGACCGAAGCGGGTAAAGGCTCTCTATAACTGTAAGGCTGATAACCCGGATGAACTGACCTTCTCTGAGGGAGAGGTAATAATAGTGGATGGAGAAGAGGACAAGGAGTGGTGGGTGAGTTCACAGTCGTTCAGCCACAAAACAACTCACTCACTGTGTTATATAGACAGTATACCTTACATGCCTCTTCTGTGTCCTACAGGTGGGTCACATTGACGGGGAACCAAACAGAAAGGGGGTCTTCCCCGTGTCATTTGTACACTTTATTACTGACTGATGTCATACAGTGTGTCTTAATAAAGCCACAGGTTCAGACAGCCTTGAGATCTTGTCACAGGCTATTTAACTATATTCTATAGCTGGCTATATGGTATGGTAGCTGGATGGAAGCATATGGACATTTACATAGTAGCATCTGAAAAATGCATCGGACCAACACAAGATAATTGATCTCAGGACTCTTATGCAATCACCTTAATATAACAGGAAACAGTTTTTACATAATACTCTGATTCCAAGTGCAATTACCTCTGACAGTGATATGTGCTATACATTATATGGGGACTTTTATTTTATAAAGATAATACAGTTGGATCCTTAGAAGCGCATATCAGTTGCAGCGCAACTCTTGAGATGTTACGTGCAGTATATGACGTGCTGAACCATGTAGCTTGAGTCCAAGTTTTTTCTTTAAGTTCTGTTACTGAACAAGCCATTAAACATTTTACTCTATACATTTTACATGGTTTTATTTTTAGCACTAAAGATATTTTTCTTTACAAAAATAATTGACACGAAATGTCAAAACAGTGGCTTGAAAACAGTTCACAGTAGCATTATGCATTTAATACATTAATTAATAAGCTGTTCTATTAAGTTGTATATTAACATATACAACCTTTGACAGAAAAACATGATTTTAATAATTTTTGACCATCACAGCAAAGATTTAATTCGTTTACAGCATTTACAGATAGTCTAAGGATTTACCATTTTCAAAAGCCACTCTCAAGTTATCCGTCTTCAAAGTTAACATAATGCTTATAGAAAAACCTTTTCAACATAACTCACATATTTACAAACCAGAAGTCTTCTCCATTGAAGGTTTAAATCTGGAAAGCCTAAAAGTCAATATGTACACAATGACCTCTCCAATAAAAGAATCAAAGTCGGTGAGGATGGGATAGTTTGTCTTAAAGATGCCAAGACTCTATTTTTGTGGTCCTTATGCACTCTGTACAGCTGTTACACTGTTTGAAACATCTGTAAAAGAAAGTTAAGATTAGAAAACAAGATGTAGATTTTTCCTATTTTGATTCAAGTAGTTGATCATTTGAGCAACGAATAAGAACCTATGAGAGCAACAATCAAGGCAATATGACAGACCTGATATAAGTGGTTTTGTGTGTATGTGACTCTCCTCTAGTGTTAGAAAGCAGCCTTTGTTTCCTGAATCCACCTCATCGTTTGGCCCCTCAGTGTCACAGGTGAATATATGAATGGGACCCCGGCAACCCTTCAAGTGAATCTGGATAGAGGTCTAGAGCAGAACAAAGGTGCACAAAAACATTAGCACTAAGCTAGACCAGACCAGTGTTTAAATCATCCATCAAGGGCTTACAGCTTTCCACCGTGTGCCTCAGGCTCACCTCAGTAGGAGTGGGAACCTCTAGTTTGGTCTCTTCAGGGGCCTTAACGGATATAATGGTCTGATTCTTGAAGACTCCAATCTGACAGATGTCTTCATAAGTCACATAGGCAGAAGTGCAACAGTTAAGGTCCAAACTATTACTGAAACATTATAGTTTGTATTAACTTAGTGATACTAGCTGATAACTGATATCAGTTCAGGTTGGAACCGATGTGTGTATGTTTGTGTGTGTGTGTGCACCAGCTGTATAAAAGATAACAGAAATAGCAAAGGATATTCAGCATTGTCTTTGAGGTCAGTCAGGGCGAAAAGCTGCTGTGCACAATCTTTAATAAGCCAGTCGAGAGCCTCCTCAGCTGACTTTAGTTTAAGCAGTTCAGCATTTGTGTTGGGTATCCACTGACTCTCAAAGCAGCTGACTGGTGCTGAACTCCTTGGAAATAGACAGAAATGGGAATTTCACATTAATGTATTCAGACAATCAAACCACTGCAGGTCAATGTATCAATAACATTCAATATGCATGTTGCATAACAAAACACAATGCGGTTTAAATTTATCAATACGTTCATTGTTTTGAAACTAGTAAATAAGCACCAGAGCCATTGTGAAAGTATGTTTCGAGCATCTGCTCTGTGTAAACTTACACCCACTCTATCTTGTTCTTGGACGTCTTTTTGATAAGCTGGATGCCATTAAGCACGTTGGTGATGTCATACACCCGTCTCTTCCTGGTGCCCAGTTGTCGTGTAGCCTCATTGAGATCAAGGACTCCATCTGGTGCTGCTAGAAGCAACTGCATGAAGCGTTTGGTCAAGGGTCCGAGAGCGACGTCAGAACGATTTCGGACTGGAGCTGAAAACCCAACCATTTTTGTCACATAAACATAAACGATCAGTTACTACGTCTGTCATCAGACCCTTTGGCTCTTACCTTGCTTGGTAGACGTGACGTTTGTTTGCTTGACGTCGTTTATGCTGACTTTGCTAGTTAAAATATAAAGTATATAAATTATTTTATATAATAAAAACCATTTTTGGGCAAAGTAAAACACACGCAACTTACCTTTCGGAACATTCTCCTCTGGCATCATTATTTAAACTCTGCGAACCAGCATCTGCAAGACTGTGGTCTTCGTCATCGTCGTCTTCCTCCTCCTCCTCCTCAAACTCTTCATCATCAATATTATATTCCACGACAGCGGCAACTCCACTCTTAAAACACAAAACTGAGGTTACTGTCGGCGTAGCGCAGAGTTATATTGCATTTAAAACAATATAACTATTAAATACGTCCTTGGTACAGCATGAACAGATATAGCAAGATTTAAACTGCAACACATTTTAACCTCTTCGACTGTCTCCAAGTGTTGCTCCTCGCAAGAGCTCCAGATTTCTAACATTGGATCTAAAGGGGGCGTGATGGGAATCGCGTCCGAGCTGATGCCGTTAGGTGTGATGTGATGGGACAAGAAATGATCTTCGCATATCCGAAGGTGCTCCGAAATTTCGCGATCGGACTCCCGTAAAGCGGCCAGCCACACTTTAACTCGGGCCTTGTCGTTGGGGAAGCTAAAAAATCTCTTGCGCGGACGGTTAAGCAGCTCAGTCTGTTTCAGATCGCTGTAGTTTCTGCAACTCTGGACCATGCACCTCACCATCTTTGCAACACGCTGTCAGATAATATCGCTGCATGCAGTCGGTACCATGTGCATTGTTTACACACAGCACGACCGGAAGCCACGAGTGTGTCATGTGACCAAATCTGACCAATCAGTTAGTTTGTCTTTCTGCTCCGGGTCTTCTGTGTTGACACCTGGTGGATTGGAGAATTAAAGAGGCTTTATCATTTTTGGTGCTTTGTCGACACTAAATATGTATGGTATAAACCACAATTTTAACCACGGTATCTGTATGTACTGCCCTACAGCTATAGCCCTACAGTTATATGGGCATATACATTGTGTGCATGCAGTCCTTTTCAGTCTTTTTCAATGCAGTTGTTTTAACTGTGAACATACAAATTATTGCAATTATAATATTAGTTGCATCAAATCATGCAATAATAAATGCAATACTAAAACACAAAATGAAATTCGCTTCTCTGTGATCAATACCAATAACCTGTCAATCTCTTTTTATTTTTTCAGTGCTCGTTTACTAAAATTAAATATGCAAAACTGGTATGTAATATTATTTCGTGTCATATATTCGTTTGTTACGTGTCAGATCAATAATACATCTAGATGTGTAAGTAACGTATATGCGTGTGCATGTTTTATAAACCTTGTCTGGCGCATCGCCTTTCATCCAATCAGCTCAAGATACGCTCTCAACGTCACGTTACGTAATTAATATTCACACGCGTTTACCATAGTAGGATCTCGTGTCTAACTCGTAAGACACGTAGGATCCCATAGTAGGATCTGTAACTCGTGCCTCCGTGCGGACAGGGCGTGTTGTTCCGTTTCTTACCAGCAGTGGACAGCAGCAAGCAGCGACGATCTCTCCAGAGGTGGATGTGGAGGATTGAATTAGGGCGAATTGGGCTGCCACAGTCATAGGAAACAGCACTGAACTAATACAATAGCGAAACATGGCTACTGAAACGATTTCAGCGTGCACCGGATCCAGTTTACTACAGCCTATAAGCGAGATAACCAACCTTCCGTTAGACCAGGTACATGCATGTGAAAGTGCTGTGTTTATTCTGTTATTTGCATTTTGTGAATCGGGTATTGGAGACACAGAACCCCCATCACGGCTTTCATTGGCATCCAGGTCCTTCTGCAAATCCTTTGCAGACGATGCTTAAAAATATTTGGTAAGATTACAGCAAAGCGGTGAATTGTTCACGTTTCCCCTTCGAAATTGATGTTGTCTTGCTGTGCAATGACATGTTCTCGTCGGTGCTTTAATGGTGCTCGTGGTTTGACTAATGTAATGGATGATTATTCGATGGTTTGCGAATGTGCACACGATCAAATAAATGCATATACATCATACAGCTAGTTCGTATCAGGCCACTGCTGTGAAAGGACCATGTCGTGGAATGCAGTTTGTTTTTTAAACGAGGTTGTGTTTGTCATTTCTGTTCAGCATCTCGGCCACAGGCATGAATGTAGGATGTCTTTCAAACCTAGCAAGCTGACCACCTAGATAGCATTTGGGGGTTTTATTTGGAGACAGACCAGAGCAAGGAAGCTTTGAAAACCTAGTCAAATCACATTACAAGGTCTGATCAGTGTTACAGTGTTATTTTCTGGACCCTAAGTCAATAGATAGCAGGACTTGTTTTTGTCTGTCAAATAATTTCAGGTTTATTATAATAACAGTGAATAATGTTAAGATGCAAGCATCTACCACTGAGTCAGTAATTCATACATCTTTAGGGATTTGTAACTTATTTGTTATCTGTAAATTATTGTATAATTGTAATAATGTAAGTGACATTCAACATTTACCTAATGTTTACTTTGACCTGGGATATAGGCCTAAACACTAAATGTTATACGTGGCCCTTAGTTTAAAAAGCCTTTTGGTTCAAATTCAGTTGTGGGTAACATTTCCTTGTGGATATATATAAAATCTTGACATTGTTTCGGTGTAACAGATTCAGATTCAGTTTATACTTTGTAAATGGACATTTGTTTTGGTAATTCCAGAATCCAAAATCTAAATGCACAAGAACTGTGATTTATTTTCGTGTATATGTTGTTTAATGTATATAAACTATTGATTATAAACTTATATCAGAAGTTTACCAAATGACGTAATAATAATTTCAACCTGTAAATAGTTTATTGTATTTATTTGTTTTAATATCCTTAAATATACACATTGTCTGAAGAAGATACAATTTTAACAAAACAACTTTGGTGTTTTTTATAAACAAGGAAAAAATCAACATGTGATTCAGTTAACAATCATTTCTTGAGCCCTAACCCGTTTCTGATGTAGGTTCTGTAGAACATTTAAGTCCATTAAGGTGTTCTGTTGATGGAGAAAAGATCTAAGGTGAGAACAGACTGTAATGTGAGCGATACCCGACTAGCAGGTGTGTTTGCCAGTGGCTGGACTCTTATTACACGTCTAAGAGAGAAAGTCTCAAATGTTTATTGTGTCTTGTGCATTTGTGCATTTTTTTAGTGTGGATGAGGCAGTTTTCCTCCCCAGCTGACAGGAAATGTTCTTAGAAAAGTTGCATTAATGTTAATAGAACGTTTTTTCTGTCAAATATATCTCAAAAGTTATTCTTAAATTGATAGTGGAGCATTTGACAAAACATAACAGTATTAAAGCATGTTTAAATAATGTTCCTATTACCAGGCAGTAACGTTACTACAACGTTTAAAAACGAGTTGTTTTGAACCATTCGAAATATCATTTTTTGATGTTTTTGTTACTTGATGGAAACATTAGGGAAACGTTCTTACAACCTAAAATTGTTAGCAGGGGCTTTTCTTCTGCAAAATGTGTTCTCATTCTGTCCTGTTTTGCAAACATTAGACCCAAATTGTTTATATGACTGTGCATTTCATCAGCACTGTGGGGTCACAGCAGGTCAATGGCTCCAGTGTTTTTAATACTAACATGAGGAACATACCACAGCTGTCTGTAGGTCAAAGCAGCACAAATCTGTGCAGAACAATTGCGTTCTAATATTTGAGTACTGATGTATAATAGTCTAGATTATTACTATTGTTAATGTGAATAATACTAGCCATAGAGCATTGATGTAAATATAATAATGCTTAATATTAATATGAAGTGACTTTAAGGTGTCTTTTCTAAATTTAAATAGACAACCATATGTAAGCAGTTTCTAAGACGATTCTTCACACAATATGTAAATTGAGGCACTATCAAAATCTTGCTGTGATTCGTTAAGACTAGCCATCCAATGAGAGTTTGGGGGCAGGGCTAGCTGTTTGTCTAACCAATGGCAGAAGGAGGCAATGGTCATTATAAACCAGTCATTATTTTTGCAAATGTTTGAGGTGCTACATGCTTTAATTGTTTAAGAGATTTCAAATTTTTACATTGTAATGAATGCTGATAATTTTAGTGACATAAGAAATGGCATTTTAATATTCTATGTATTCTCGGTTTTTGTCTGTATGTAGGGTTTATATCTTGGGTTGAATGAAACAAAGAAGTGAAGGAGGTATTTTTGCTCCACACTATGACACAACACTTAAGGACCCTTAATAAAGACCCTGTTGCCTCATTAATGCAAATTGCATCAGTATATATTGTTGTGTGGGCCTCCAAATGCATTAGTCAGCTGTTTTGTGCTACCCGATCCGTGGTGGTTTAGCCTGTTTGATTGAGTTTTAGGCTTAAACCCATAAATCATGTGAAATGCTGATCTCAGACCAATGCTCGCTACACATGTGGCTCTGTATACTAAAATAACTGAGGTAAAACAGGAAGTCAGTTTGTGTTGAGTCTGATTTTGTGCTCTTTATGGCACTACTTCAGAGAGATGGCTTTATGGGGACTATTTATGAACAGCCACAGCAAATGTAACGTTCTCAGAACATTGGCTAATGTTCTCTAAAGGTTGTCTCAAATTTCTCTAATGTTCTTGCAAACTTTTTGCAGTGTTTAATGTTACATATAATTTAGTTTTGGTTGTTTTTAACATTTCTACAATGTTTAAAGTAACACACTCACACAGTGTGTGAGTCTCACACCAGCCCCTTAATGGAAAGGTTAGGGAAACATTCTTTCAACCTAAAATTGTTAACTGTGGTACCTTTATGTTTCTTACAGTCTCTGCACTTTATGCTAATTACCTAAGAAGAAAATATTACTCCCGTGGGAGTTAAAGCAGAGTCAAATTGATTTAAACCAATGAATGTGAACGAATCCAATTCGATTTGTATTTGATTGTATACAGTTTCTTGTAAAGCAATAATTTATTGCTATTTATTGTGTCACATGCTTCATAAATGACTCCCTTACAAATGCTTGATCACTTTTTGTATTGAGTAATGTGAAACAGGCTCTCTATGGGCAAAGTCTCACAAGATGATGCGGATTAATTGAACGGGTCTCAAGGGAAATACAATTCTTGTGAGATAACATTTTAGAGATTGTGGTTCACTTTGTCACTCAGCAGTTTCGCTCACGTGCGAAAGGAAAACAAATTACGTAATCTACAAATGTTTTGCAGATTACATAACAAATGAGGACCATCCAAGAATTATGTGTGTTGCCAGATGATGCCTTAGATAAGCAAAGTGACACATTTTTAAATACTGTCCGAAAACTTGAGGTAAAGGATTGGGGTAAGATGTGCCGATGGGTTCTGTTAAGCCGTTAACAAACGTCACATCATTTTAAAAGAACATGCATTTTGAAAGCCATTGTACCATTTATTTATTGCAGGGGCCTTGTTTCATTGTGGACCTTTTCTTAATCTTCAGATTGCTGTGACAAACTTAAGTTTAAAATGAGATCTAGAAGTATTTTGTGTTGGTTATTGAAATTTCTTTCTCAAGATTGTGGCCTATCTGCTCATAAAGAGCCTGGCAGAATCCATCTGAATTCAATAAGAGGATCATCTTATCTATAACTGATGCTAAGTGCAAGCAGGGAGAACTAATATCCATTGCAGTCAATTCTAGTCCGTTTCTAGGAGAGAATTAGCCAGTTTCTGCCTTTGCATACCAAAGACTGTTTGGCTTATTCGATCCTTGTGTACCAGGTGTTGTTGATGCTCTTTTTGAAGGTTCCAGAAGTTGTGTGGTCCATCTTCTTTAGCCGGGCTGTGTTTAGTTATATAATGGTTATCAGGACCCGCTAGGTTGACGGGAGCATGAGCGCACCACATGCATTAGCGGCACAGATAAATAATTGAGCATCTAATGCACTGTTTGCAGGAGCACTTAGTGCTCAAGAGCGATTTAATCATCCGCTAACTGCCCGTCGTATAATTCCAATGTCGTATTCAAGGTCAGGCGTTTGGTTGGGGAAATAATGGGTTAACTGTAGCAGAGCTTAGCCTACCAAATATGACATCTGTTGTATGCTAACATAGTCAAATGTTATGCTTTTTTTAACACCTACTTACTACCATGCTAACAACTTTAGGTTGTGAGAATGTTTCCCTAATGTTCCCGTAAGTATCAATAACATAATTAATGTTACTGTGAAAGTTCTAGGAACGTCAGCAACATTCAGTTTTTGCATTAATGGTTGCATCATCTGGAACATCATCTGAACATTTTTATTCCTTAAACATTTCATTTTTTATATGTAACTTTAGAAAACGTTCTACTGTTGTTACTGGAACAATATTTTTTACCTTTGTGAACTTATAGAGAATGTTGGCCAATGTTCTGAGAACATTCCGTTAGCTGGCTTCTCTTTGGTTTGAGGTTTGACTACCTGTTGGTACAGTGTTTTTCACTGATTCATCCATCACTAAAAATGTGTCAAATTAGGCAGATGGTTGCATACTATGCCCTCATTTTGGAATACTGTAAACAAACCTGTTTAAAGTAAAAGACTTTGCAAATACGACCTGAGACTACATGTTCACTTACAGTGGGGATAAATATGGCATAAAGCATGTTTTGTGTGGTGAGTTATTGGCTGTTGAGAACATAAAACATTTACATTTCCACTTTTGTCAGATATTTTAAAGCTGCATGCATTACATCAACAGTGTATATTTTATTCAATCATACAATCCCTTGGAATCGAACCTGTGACCTTCCTTTGCTAATGCTACACTCCACTGCAAGAATGTCACACTCTCACCATAGCAACAATCAACCAATCAGTACGATCAATTCGTTTTTTTACTTTTCTACAATACAGTGATAGGCTAATAAGGAATATATGCTCTTCTTGGTCACATTGTAGCACATACAAGTGTTTTATACTCAAAGCTGGATGTACGAAACAGGTTTAATGTGCTTTGATCTCTACAGAAGCGCTCTGTTTGGACGGCAGATCAATCAGACCAAGCGTGTGGCCTCTGACAGCCGAAGAGACTGATGGCTAGAGCGGAGGCTTTCATTCCGCACCTCCACGTCCTCTTTTATTTTTAGGACGTCTGTGTCCTAGCAACAGGGTTCTCAGGCATTGCCATGAAAACAGATGAACTGCTTTCTTATCGATTAGAAACACAGTATCCATAGTTCTGGTAATCTTGACTTTTTTTAATAGGTGGATTAAATGATTGCTTTAAAATGCCAGGAAGTGTCAGAAGTATATTAGTTTATTTCATTAGCCTGTGGGTCTGTATTAAAGCCGTCACTGTATAATCAGGAATAATACATTCAGTTCACAATTGCTGTATAATTGAAGAGAGAGACTTTCATTATTTCATTATTGTGGTGTATTCAAATTGCTTAATGCATTTTCTTTTCCTGTGGCCACATGCAGTCCACAAACAAAGAATATATAGTGCATTTGGACTGACTGTAATAATTTTACCAAATAATTTTAAATAATGAAAGACTTGCCTCAGTCTGCCTCAGTCAACACCAGTGCCACTCATTGCCTTCAGTGTCACTGTTAGGAACATCTTTGCCCCACCCTAAAATTGTGACACTGTGACAAGCCTGTATGGCTATTTTCACATATCTTTTATCTTGAAGTTACATTATGCGATGCCGCTTCTATTTTGTAGTCCATGTTTATGGCCATTGTAGTTCTTTAGTGTATCCCTGTCCTAATTCTTTCCAGGTGTGTCTCGTTCCCATTGATTTTTATGCATAAACATCCTTGTTAGCCGATCACTGTCTTGTTTGAATTTCATGTTTGGATGCATTAAGCATTTATTTGCACATAGATCCGCCTCATGTTTGAGGACAGCTTGTCACTTTAGCATTAAACAGCAGTTAGTATATTTATAAATGACATTAATCCAGATTAACAAATGCAGTGTAATGTAAACTGACTGAACTAATGTTAAGTGACTCAAACCCTTTTTCTGTATTTAAGCTGTCCTGACAATTGCAGCATTTAAGATGTTTAGTGATGACACGCACCACCTGATCAAGTGGAAAGGTCTTTCCCTGAGTCAGCTGACCCTGATGTATCTTCAAGGCATTTCCAGCCAAGCCCAATAACTCCCCGGCCCAAGACACGAAGCTCTGCCTGCAGTCACCCAGAAAATATCAGATTTATCTGCAGCTTATCACAATCTGTAGATCTGGCATCTTTTCAGATGATGTTATATCTACAGCTGGGTGCAGTCAGCTCTAGAACCTCTGCTCAGGTTCCTTGTGTTGACACAGGAGATGAGAAGGTAACCTGGACATGGAGGAGATGGCAAATGTAATGAGACACATCAAGAGTCATTAATTAAAGAGAGAGGGAGAGAGAACGAAAGATAGGTCCAACTTTTCTGCCCGTTGTGTCTCGTAGGAGCAGCGACAGGTAAACAGGTAGACCTGTTGGGTAATTGATGTGAGGTGAGAAGGTTTGACGCTGTTATCTGAGTTGCTGATGTCACTTGGCTGTTGGATATGTTGCCATATTTTACCATCATTTACAAGCCAGAGTATAATAATATTGTTTTTTTAATGCTTAACAAATAATAATAATAATAATAGCTATTGATTGGTTTATAGTGAAGTGCATTAACTATAAATAGAGTGGCTAGCGTTGTGTTTGTGTGATTGTCTTTGACTGACCAATGGCAGATAAGGGGAGTGTTTTCTGCTTGAAAAGTTTTCTTCTTTTTTGGAAAGTTTTTTACCACATATTTGAGATCTGTGCAGGTTTTGATCTTTTTACACGTTTTCAAAAGTCACAATTTACAATTATTTAGCAAAAAAATTAGCAACATTTTTTTTGTCTGATTGACAGGTAGAACCACAACAAATGTCAGACCGATTCTGGACCATTAGAATCTAGTTTACACCGGTTAACATGTGTCGGCACAGTTCAGTTTCACTTTGTGTTAATGTACCATGTGCCTTGCAGTGCACAACGGATGCAGTTTCTCTGTAGGCGAGCAACAGGAAGTCTGCAGCGAATGTGATAGAGGCTGCCAGGCGAGCCTCTGTCAAAACTGATTGATAATCCGTAATCTGTCGGGGATTATTTATGTTGTGTCAGAGGAAAAATATTATCTGAGCCTTCACAGTTCCAACCTGCTCATCTCAACTTCCAGAGAGAACCGTGTTTGGGTCCTCAGGTTGATCCTTCACAGACTGCCTGATGCATAAGGCCCACAAAATGCCAGGAGTCTTGATGGGCTTCAATATACTGAGTTAAATTTAAATATATATTGAGTAAACATATTACCCGTGATTGAACTGTTGTCTGTTTCTTTCAGCCACGCTGCACAAAGTCTAGGATGTAGGGGGCTGTACATAGAGTAGCATAGTGCCAGTTATTATCCATAATCCCCTTGGTCTAGTCTAGAGACCACACCGGGTTGCTTCACAGATGTATTGGATGTCACAAAAACAAGTGGCTGTATTGTTGTGGTGGAATTATTAAGTGCTGCTCTGCAGTCATTGAATACAGATGTGAACAATAAAAAACTGCCATTGTAGTTTCCCCACACAGTGTGTGAGTCTCACACCAGCCCCTTCATAGCTGAATGTAGCAAGACTGTAGCCGCATATTGGGGATTAGATAAGACAAAATACGCTTCAAGGGACTTTGTGGTTTCCCCTCAACGCCTGTGTTGGCTATGGCCCTGTCAGCTAGATTTGTTAGCATACTCATCTTTCTCTATTTCTATTTTAAAGGTGAACTTGGCCGTTTCTGCACTACTAGCGATACCAATAAGAATTGCAGTCTGTTTGTATGAGCATCTCAACCAGGCCGAACACGTTCAACCAATGCTGTGAGTCCCTGACTGGACCATCTCTTTGAACAACGAATAGCAGAGCAAAGTGTTTGCAGAGCAAAGTGGAAAACATTTTGTGGAAAAACTATGTTTGAAATTTAGTTTAGCAATGCAGAAATTGTTCATTTTAGCTTTAATGTGCCAAATTAGTAGCTATTCAACAGACTTCTGATAAATGCTGTTTGTATAAAGGCAAAAATAAAGCGTTTTACAGAGAGATCTTTTGAATTTACGGAAGTTAAAGAATTCCACAGCTGTGTCCAGTGTAGAAACAACTCCATGCTGATAATGTCTTTGGCTTTCATAAGAAGCGTGTCAGAAAAGAGCTCAAGGCATTGTCTACTAAGTAGGTCACAAGACATGCAGAGTTCTGAAATACTGCAGAACCTCATTGAGAGTTCTGTCAACATTTCTTCTGGAAAACAAGCTCCTCGGCCATGTTTGTTGTTTTGTTGTTTTATGCTTCTCGCATTTTTTATTTCCTGGACGGTGAATTTTATGTCTTTGCACAGTAAGCTTTACACTGAGTTCTAGCCTGGAGCAAAATGACAAGTTTTCCTCTCTGCCCTGAAATCACAGCCACTCAGAAAGGATTTAAAGTTTAATATGCAGCTCTGTGGAACAGTCATTGGGCTAATGGGGTGTCACTGTGGGCGGGGCTACTGAGCATGACAACAAGCAGAGAGGTGTCAAAACATTTTCTTGGTTGCTTGTCACTTGCTGTTGCTGTTATGGAGGCCTGTAAGGCTTTTATTTTGTACTTTACTGTAAAATGATCGCATTTTTATTGCAAATTATAAATGTTGAATTAAAAATTCAGCCTGAATTTCTGAATTTTTAGCAGTTGGGGTTTCATGTTTTATTTAATCATTCTGTATTTTCAGACTTTGAGCCTCACTATTGGTCTGATTGAAGTCTCTTCCCATTGGTCATGAAGCGCACTAGTTAACCAACCGCTTCTCTCTGTGTGACGTCTTTCTCATTCAGGTGAACTTCGTAGTATGTCAGCTCTGTGCTCTGCTAACAGCTGTGTGGTTCAGACTCTATCTGCACCCCAGCAAGACCAGTCCTTTCGTGCGGCATGTGGTGGCCACACTGCTGGGCATCTACTTTGCGCTCTTCTGCTTTGGCTGGTGAGTTTTTGCCTTCACACTGATGCATCGCTCTCTGTCTCTCATGGAACTCAAAACCAGCCCTCCCACTGCTGAACTGCAGGATACGCTCCGGCGTGACATTCCAGACAGGAGAAAGACGCGATCGATGGGAAATGTAGCCATCTGTGAAATGACAAGACATTTGATACAGAATAAACAAACAGCGTTTAGTGGACAAAATAGGGAGCCGAGGCGTGTGCTGTACACGATCAATATCAGGTTTTGTGGTATTTTTCAGTTGTAAATAAATACACAAATACCTGCACGACTTCCTCAGAAACATCCAAGGTTTGATTGGTGATCGGCAGAGATGTTTTCCGATTGGCTGCTGTGAGGCTGATTATAATAAATGGAATAAATTAATAAATAATTTTTTTCTTTAATTATTGCCTAATGTTGATAAACAGTGCTTCAGAAAAATGGTTATTGTAACTAGATCGCAATTTGATTATATTGTGAAACCTCAATTTTCCTTAAATCAATTTTGCGCGTCAGATATAGATTCCCAATTCCAGTATATTTTGTGAAAACCGGCCAGGAGAAAAGATACATTATTCTAATGTTATTTCTAGTGTTATTTTAATGTTATTAATAGAGCAACATTAGAGAAAGTTCTTCCGATATGAAAGTAGTTTTAGATACATTAGCGCATGTGTGTTCTGAGCATCACACTTAAACTTTTATTGACGTCTTGGCGGTAGGTGAAACTCATTTGCGTCTCATTTAATAAGACAAACAGATCAATAGGCCACTCATGATGAAAGATAGATTCCGGGGTTTGTTATCACTGTTAATTAGAGGCATGTTTTAAACCCTTGTTAAATAGTCTTTGTGTGAGAGGCACGTTTGTCAACATTGTAGGGACCAGTTGTTCTCACAAGATTAACAGAAGTTGAAATTACCAACAGCCAACAGTCCACATAAGGAAAATAATCACAGAAAGTATATTAAACATACAAAATAATGTCTTGCAGAGCATCTAAAAATATGTTGGTAACCAAACAACAAGTGGCGTCCATTGACTTCCATTGTGTGGACGCCAAAACACATTTTTCTAAATATCTTCTTTTCTGTTCCACAGAAAAAAGTAAACAAATAGGTTTGAAATGACACAGCGGTGAGTAGGTAAATTTTTGGGTGAACTGTCCCTTTAAAGGATATAAAATTAGCTTGAGCTCTGCTTTTGTGTAACATCTGTAACTCAATTGTAAAGGAACTGAAAAACATTAGCATTGATGTAACTAATTTAGCGTATTGACAGAGATTTTATTGATGCACTGTAATTGCAGATCCAGAAATAGAGTGACGTGCCTTCCTGTTGTTCTTGTGTAGTCATCCTGAAGCAACGATGTGTTAATTAAAACAGCATTTGGATGTGCTATCTCTCTCTCTTTCTCTTTCTCTCTCTCTCTCTCTGTCCCTCTCTCTGTCCCTCATGTGTGTAATATAATTTGTAGATGAAGTGTGTGTGTGTGTGTTACAGGTATGCTCTTCATTTCCTGCTTCAGAGTGGAATTACTTACGGCATAATGATTCTGACTGGAGTCGAGCACATGCACAAGTGAGTCTGTTTGTTTAAGAAAAATGTTATTGAGAGAGAGAGACAGAGAGAGAGAGATGCTGAAAAGCTTTTTAAGTTACTTTGTGTTTTTCTGTGACTTGAGCTTTCATAGCATTACAAAAAACATCAGTTTACAATCTCCCCTTTTATCTTCTTATAGATTAAGATAAAAGTTCAGTTTCTGTGTTCATGTGTTTTGCTGAAACAGTTAGCTGTCATTTTTAGGTTGTAAGAACGTTTCCTAACATTTCCATTAAATAACAAAAGCATTAACATGTTATTTTGAATGTTCTAGGAATATTAAAACCTCCAATTTTTAATATATTGTTATTATTGCTTCATTGTTAGAATATTGTTTAAAACATTCCACTAACAACATTCTGCTAACTACTAATAACTGCCACTAATAACGTTCTGCTAACGTTACTGCAAAATGTTTTTGATGACCTTCAGAGAGAACATTAGCCAACATTCTAAGAACGTTGCTTGTTAGCTGGGTAACCTCCAACCCCTTTAAATTAAAATAAGCCTTTGAATTGAAATCGTCACGTTAACTCTGTAAGACTTAACTCTGTAATGGATTGTCCATTTTGTCCCCTGAGCATCGTGGTGGGAGTTGTCCCCTCACAGAGCCTGAATCCTCTGATAAAAAAGCTAAAAACTGACCCACAGATAATTATAATGAGAAAGAGATCATTTCCTTCACGTGTCGACCACCAGACTCACGTCTCCTCACCGGTGTAATAAAACCAGCCATTATTTTCCTACTGCTATCTTCTTCCAGCTGCCAAAAGTTTTACTAGGCAGTAAATATAAAACTACCTCCATGTCAGACTCTTGCCAAATGGCCCTTTAGGGACATTTTGTTTCGAATGAGGTGATATTACTGTCTTTGAAAGATTCAGGGGCAGTTGTTGAGGTAGACAATTCTTCCTGACATTTCGCTGTTTTCTATTGGTGGGAGATGCAGACGGGTTCATGTGATTGGTTGTGTCATTTTGGGGCTATTTTTGGATGATTTAAGAAGATGGGGCAGTTTTGCAGCCCTGCAAAACACGCAATGTTGAATGGAAAGCTCTCGCTGTCCACACACACCTGGTCTATCTTTGTGCTCACACCTGCAGTCTTTGGGGACCTGAGCTGAATGTGTCATCACTGCTGCACAAGTGTGTGTGTGTGTGTGTGTGTGTGTGCACGCAAGAAAGAACAACAGGGATTCCTGTTTCGTGTTGTTTTGTCCGGCCGGTGAGATTAGCAAAAGCTATATCTTGCTTCTTGCTTTCTAACCAGGCACAGTTGCTGGACAAAAGATTAACAACCTTCTGTTGTTTGTCAAACACAAAAGAAAGCTAAAACATTGGCTCTTAGAAATGTACGTTTTTCCATCGGAATTTTAATTTGAAACGGCTGCTTGCAAAACTGTCAACCGGACAAACTTTGGCAAAACCAGTGATTAGCTTATCAGGACTTGCACCCTGAAAATTCACATGTAAATATTAAATGTCGAGGAAATATTATATTTTATATTATATTTCCTGTAGTATTCTAGGAAAATAATAATACAGAAAAATTTGGTGTAATATTACAACAACATCAGCACCTGCTGTGCATCTCACTGATAATGAGACGTCACTATAGCACCAGCAGAGACAACCGTGTGTGCATGTTTCAAAAAATGCATGTGTGCTTTTCTCATTCACTGCAATTTTAATTTCCACAATCTTTGTTCTGCAGCGTGTGAGAATAGGGGAGAGTGAAGTCATTAAATTGTGAAGAAGACAACGGCCTGTGTAAACACATACTCGCACATCCTGCTGTTCAGCCTCAGCCAATCAGAAGCCCTCATCTCTGTATAGATAATTTACCTCAGTAAACATCACTGAGCTGTTTGTTTAACTTTTTTAATGGTGTTTGTTTTATTTCCAGCTTTTAATCTGTACGCCATTTGTTAAGTCACCATGAAATCAATATATACTGTTCTTATTTTTTATGGACTATCGCAGTGTTTAATATAAATGATTTGTCTGTGCACATTATCATTTTATTATTTATATGCAGTCATAATCTTTAATTAACATCTGAAAACGTACCTCTGGAAAGGCAGTGCTACTCTGTTTATTTAGGCGGAGCCACGGCTTTTAGCCACGCCCCTCCAACAGTAATCTGTTGTGCACTTTGAAACATCTACCTTTCTGTAGCCAATCAATTCCCAGTTGAAAAAAACAAGCCACACCCTATATTTCTACATTTGTCTTCAAAATGTCTCAGATGACTGAAGTCAGTTGCAACTTCCTGTTTACACAGACATTAATGCTTTGATGTGTGCGCTCAATGGAGCGAATTGATTGGTTAATAAAAAACTATAGTTATTTAGAAAAGTATAACTGTAGCACAACAAGCGATTTGAGTAATTATACATTTTAATACAATTATAGTTATTATTATTGATATCTAATGAAAGCTGCATGAATACCTGTGAAACACTTAAAAATGCATATATGCTCTTTGCAGGTACTGTTTAGTCGTGGCTCTGGGATATCTCAGCTTCTGTCAGATCACTCGGGTCTACGTCTTTGATTACGGAATGTACTCTGCCGATTTTACAGGGTAAGAATATAAAATACAGAGATTTTTGTTTAATGTGACCTGCATTGTTGTTTCGTGTCCACATTCATCTCCGTGTCTCCTGACAGGCCCATGATGGTCATCACACAGAAGATAACCAGCGTGGCCTTTGAAATCCATGACGGTGAGAGCAGCGTTCACGTGTTTGGTTAGGGGTTTAGTGTACACACACAGAAACGATGCGGGAGGTTGCATTTCTCATTCTGATCATCAAGCGTACTGCCAAAGGCCCTAAGAAACTAATTCATGAAATGGAGGCAGAGAGACGCAATGAAAGCAAATGTAAACAAGCTCCGCCCCCTTCTCCTCTATTGTTCTGCAGGGTGACAAATGACCCTGGTGATGAGTGGGACCACAAAGTACATTCTTAGTTTTAATATTATCACTAATTTTGTCCTGCAAGCCTTCATTATAGATGCCTCTGAGGTTTTGTCACCTTTGCTTTAATCTCATTGGTCGTTGAGTGTAAGATTAAGCCCAGGGCGCATGCAGGTGTGAAAACATATCTGATTTTGCCAGACTGCTTAAATCTGCACAGCTATTGGTGGACAGGAATGTTTTGTGATTTACATAAATTGAGATTAGGATTCATCGGTACACTTAAGGGGGGCTGTTTTTGGCTTTAATGTGATGTTGCATTCGTGTTGCTAAGTGTCGGTGTAAATTCAGTTTAAGACCATCATATGTGCCAGCGAAACACATACAATACCGAAATACATAAATACTGATTCATTTGCTATAAATAATCATAATTGGTGGTTTGCATACGTCAGAAAAGGATGCAGAAATCATAAGATGAGGCATGTCATTTTTTCTTTTGTTTCTTTAACTGGATTGTGTGGACTGCACAAATACATCAACAATACTGTGATACATATACTGTAACATGTTAGATAAGCACTGATATGAAAATCAAACCTGGCCCATATGTAAGATTGAAAACAGACGTCCATCAGAACTCATTGCGAATATAAAGTGGTTTCACTTGTCCATTGCCCTGAATAAACTGTCACTGATATTCCCTGTGGTCCATAAGACACTAACAGTACAAAGTCCTTACTCACCTCTGTCACCAGCTCTCATGCTCGTGACGTTCGTATGGGCATCTAACCCATTCTCTTTACTTCTCACTGGGCCGCTCATAAACTTTAATGAAAACATATTAAGTGTCTCGTATTGTTGTGTGCATAACAGCGGCAATAAAACAACAAGAAATTATTCAAGCCTTTTCCCCCCCGGGTCGTTTTGCCTCGTCTTATCACGCAGGAAGACAAACAACAGAGGCAGAGGAGACTCGCGAGTCGACCGCACAAACTCTGAGCCAAGTCAATTTACAACACCTCCTTTCTCCCTCTAATTACCTCTGTAACTCAGAGGGAGGACTGGAGGAGATGAACCAAACCGCTTCTCAGAGGCCACAGAGTTTAGCCTGTTTAGCCTGTTCTGTTCCTCCAGCATACATTAGAATTGAAGAGAGCTTTATCGCCCTGCTAAATAAACATTCATGTACACACACACACACAGCAGGACATAGAATAACAAATGTAGAGAGTAAATTATGAAAAAATTACAACATATTCTATTTAGTCGTTTTAAGATATAATTCGCACCATAATTAACATGCTGTCATCGTTTAATCTCACTTATGTCATTCTAATACTGTATGACTGTATTTGTTTTGTGGAAAATGTAATAATTAAATATATGAATAATTATGCAAACACACTGTAGTCCATATGACTTCTGTACTGATGATGATGATGATAAAATGAATAATTATCATAACTGTGTTCATTTGGCAAAAGTCTTAATCATTGTTTTGTAGATAATTCAACTAAACTATTACTGTATTGTACAGTAATAAGTTTAAATATAATTGGCTACAATGATTAGTTCCTTAAAAAAATTAATCTTAAATACAGAAATACAATAATTTCAAATACACCAAGATATAATAGTTCTATATCGTATCTCAAGAAAAATTAATTAAAGAAACCACCGGCCACTTTTCCAGCCGAGGTGAAGAGAGATGACAGAGATCAATGTTTCTGATCGAGCGTATGAAAAGTGGGATTGATCGATTTTCCTTTATTGTTGGCAGGAATGGCGAGGAAGGAAGATCAGCTTAATCGGGGTCAAAAAATGCTGGCAATAAGGTTATATGTTAACAGACATTAATGACAGTTACATGGATGTTTAATGTTGTCTACAGCTATAAGCTAATCATTATGATTATATTATGAATAGAGTTTTGGTCAAATGAAGTCAGTATTTTTCTATATTTCTCTGTATGTTACTTTAGTAACTAAAGAAAAATGTCCCGGCGTTTCCTCTGTGTTTGTGTTTCAGACGAATGCCCAGTTTGTTGGAGTACTTCAGTTATAACTGTAATTTCATGGGCATTTTGGCTGGTCCCACCTGCTCCTACAATGATTACATTGCCTTCATTGAGGGCTCCCCCTGTCGCCATAGAGACCAAGAGACCAATAGGAAAGTGAATGGAAAGAGCCGGCTAAACGACCCTTCACCAAACGTTTGTATTTTTAGCGTTTTTTAAAGTCAAGACACTTATTCACACACAGGGCTAAACAAAAGCCGTCTTACAATATTTGTTTTCTCTTATCTTAATGTCATCTTAATGTGGCTTAAAATCATTGGTCACTTGAACCCAGTTCAGTTATTAAATTTGCTAAATAATAGTATGTTTGGTTACTATTTGTAGTTTGTAATTTGTAGTTTGGTTTCCAAGTCTGCAATGCAGCACTTTGTATTAAAAATAACCGTCATTTTTTCCATCTAATTTGTTCACGTTCTGTTTTAATAAAACTTTAATATGAGAATTATGATTCACAGGTATAAGTTTCACATATTTGACTTTGTTTATGTTAGGTTTATGTTAGTTTTATGTTAGTTTGTGACCCTTCACTGTTCTTTTACAGACAGCGGTCATTCAAAAACTGGCCACCTGCTTTTTGTCGCTGCTGGTCTTCCTGTCCGTCTGCAAAGTCTTTCCTGTGGAGCGTAACGTTGATGATGATTTTATCGCCACCACGCCATTCTACACTCAGGTGGTCTACCTGTATTTATCCATGCTGACCACCCGGCCTAAATACTACTTTGTTTGGACTCTGGGTGCGTGACTTCCTGACTCTCTCTCCTTTCATCTGACTTGGGTTTTCTGTCCTTTATTTTTATTAAATCTCATCTTCTCATCTTTTGCTCTTGCATTAGATGTCATTTATATGATTCATTCATTTCTGTGTGTCATTGGTTTTCCGTTCTACGTCCAAAGTGATATTGTGTGTTGTTGTGCCTGACGGATCCTGCTGGTAAAATGATGTATTGAGGCACAAGCAATAGTTTTTTCTTTCACTTTCTATCATTATCATTTATGTTTTATCTGGGGTGTGATTAATTACACATTAGGAAGCATCATCCATCATTGTGTTCTGAAGACGGGGTTGTGTGACCCATTTGAATTGGGAACAAAATCTTACGCAACACACACTTGGTCCTAATGACTTGTGTTGCAGTGCCCCCATCAGGCCAAAGATGGAACTGAACGGAAACGTATATTATATGTAATATTATATAATTCATGTTATTAATTATGACATAGAAGGAAATACATGCTGTGTTAATAATACTTCATACAAACATATTTACAGTGCAAAAACTGTACAAACGAACTCCAGAAACTAGGAAATCTTCTAGTTTTAAAAAACCTGCTTAAATAACCTTTATTTTGTTAAATTTGAACAAAAACATTATATCTGCTTTACAGTAGCGCGTATTGTAAACAGGATTCCCACAGGATTCCCACAATAGTGTTACTGTATACAAATATGTATTTGTTGTTTTCAAATTAAGCTCAGGTCAAAGTATTTAATAGAAAGTATCAACTATATAGTTGTCTTTCTGAAGGACATTTTTCATTAAATGATCTTCACAATTTCTTATCAGACTAGAACAGACATGAAAATTCCCGGGTTCAGATACTGAGTTCATATCGTTGATCTGTCTTTTATGTCTCTTTACTTCTGCTGGAACTGCGAACACGCTGTTCTTCTCTATAGCCGATGCCATCAACAACGCTGCAGGGTTTGGCTTTAATGGTTATGACAGTGACGGCTTGCCTAGATGGGATCTCATTTCCAACCTCAGGATCATGAACATAGAGGTCAGTGTGTCAGCTGTTGCTCTGCTTTCAAAGCTTCATTTATAAATGTGTCAGAATTTTTATATTCAATTGTATTGTGTTTTTTAGACTGCCACCAGCTTTAAGGTTTTCCTGGATAACTGGAATATTCAAACGGTACATTGGCTTAAAAGGTACGAATAGTAATAATATTGTTTGTATTTATTAGTCATCTGTCTAATTCTACAAATGCTGTATTAGTTTCAAATAATGTGTGACCATAATTTTCTAAGGAACGCAGAGTGCGATCACACGGGTCAATTAGATTGTTCATGTATTATATGAAGTATAAACTTAAATATCAGCGGAGTCGAGATTCAAAGTACTCGTGCAGTTTATTTGTGCTATTTGTCGTTATTCATTTTCCATTGGACTGATCTGTGGAAATTGTGCCGTGTAATATAAAGGATGAATTATCATTGTTGTATTGTGTGTTAACTGCCCATCTGTTGTCTTGTGTAGGGTTTGTTATGAGCGTTGTCCTTATAACCCCACTGCTGCCACCTTTCTGCTGTCAGCCATGTGGCACGGGGCGTATCCAGGTTACTACCTCACCTTCCTCACTGGCATCGTCATCACACTGGCAGCCAGAGCTGTGAGTAACATCACACTGTGTCAGACATAAAATATATGTAACGTTTGCTTGCATATAGCTGCTGGAGGGTGTGTCTAATCCAATCACTTCTTTCCTCAGGTGAGGCACAATGTTAGGCCGTATTTCTTAGGCTCACCCACTCACAAGTTCGTGTATGACATCATCACGTGGGCAGCCACGCAGATCGCCATATGTTACACAGTGGTACCATTTGTGTTGCTTTCGGTGGGACCCTCACTCAAGTTCTACAGGTGGGCGGAGTTAACAGAAATACTTAGTAGAAGCAAAATTGGTACATTTTATCAGTACATGTGCTCCCTGAGAATCGAACCCACAACCTTTGTGCTGCGAATGCAATACTACACCAACTGAGCTACAGGGACAATGCAAAAACTAAACAAGTACTACAATTACACTAGTAATGCCTGCTGCTTTGCTACAAGTATGGTGCTGTTACTTTGTTATTGTAGCTGAAATGGTAGGGCATTGTAGGTTCAATCCCACAAAACACACATACTGATCTAATGTATAGCTTGAACGTACTGTAAGACACTTTTGATAAACGTCCATACTGTCCATACATTAATGCTAATGCAAATGTAAACTCTGCTTTGGGTTCACTTACGGTCACATCAGAAGACAGTAATTTGAATTCATTTCTAATCATCTACTCTTCTTCTGCTCTCTACAGGTCATGGTATTTCTGCATTCACATAGGCTGTATACTGCTGGCCATCGCTCTGCCTGTAAAACCACGTCACCTGCGGCTGAAAGAGCAACAGTCTGCCCTCCAACCAGGCCAGGAGACCACAGACAGCAACAGCAACCAGAAGCAAAAAACTACATGAAACCTTAACAACGTCTAATTTCTACATACACAGACTGGGCAAATGTACCTAATCTCCAGCCACACATGAAAAGAGTTGTCCATTGGCTCGGTATATAGTGGTACCAGGATTTAACTGTGATTTGTAATGAAGGAATTAAATCTGACCGGTTTAAGGTGGAGTTGCCAAGTAAACACAGTTATATGAAATTACTTGACCTTGCCTTTGTAATCTAACTTGCCACAGCAAGTATTAGTGTCCTGACCTAGCGGTCTCGTATTGGACTGTAAATAGGATTTTCTGCAGGGTACAAGGCCTGTATCTTTGACAAAAGATGGCAATATGTTTGGAAACGAAAAGAGTGTTTATATGAAAGAAACAAACAAAATAAATATAAATTTTATATCAAGTTGCCCACATAAAGATGCTCATTTCAAAGACACGGGATCTGAAAAGATACGCCAACAAAACGGAGCCCTTGAAATTTCGTCATGTTTGTTATGGTTTGTCGTAACGTCTCGTCCATGTAGTCTTCACATAAAGCTCTGAAAGTTGTATGTAATACATTCCACTCAAAAGACCAGAGATTATTTTCTCATGAATGAAAGATCAATCGAGTCTCGGTTGGGAACGTATTGGAATGTTAAGGTAACGTCTGGGAAACTAAACTGATAGTACAGTACTGTTAATTGTGTGAGTGGTGAGAGTTTATCAGACAGTGATTCTGTGTATGTGTAGTATTGCACGTTTTGGCCTCGGGTTTGGCCGGCTGAGGGAAACTGATGTATGTATTAAAGTTCATTGAAATTGTGGGGGACATGCTCTGCACTGTCTGTGTGGACCTGAACATTTTTTGGTTGCAAATTATGTGATTAAAAGAGGTCTTTATACTACTACAGGTTTCCTGTATATTAATTGGCACTGCTTTGAGTAAACAGCAAAGGTTGTGGGTTCGATTGCTAGGCAACATGCATGCTGATAAAATGTATGACGATATCGAAATTCACTGTAAGTGGCTTTGGATAAATGCATTTGCAAAGTGCATAACTGTAAACGTATAATCCAGGAGTGAAATATTTGAAACATAGATTGTTTACAAGACTTGGTATCACATGTTCTCTGACCTGAGTTTTCCATGCATAATTTCCCCTTCGCTCAGCAGACATAAATCACACACTTTGCCCTATTACAGATAATAAGTTACTTGAGCTTGGTGACATTGTTATGATACCCTGTTGCCCTGATAAGGAAATCTAGCTATCACAGGATACTCATGATTAAATGTATCGCCTCTTTTAAAACAAACTCCCCAAAGTTTATTTAACTTTGCAATTTTATAACACTTGCTGTACTTTTTTTTATTCATTATCATTAGTTAATGCATAAGCTAACATAGCTGTATATAAACTTACTGCAGCATTTATTTACCTAGGCAAAGGCAAAGTGTTTTTTCATCATTTCATCTTAAGACATTTTTAAGTACAGTCATCAACTTTAACATATATTTTAAAATATATTACTAAATGCTAAAATTAACATTAAATAAGATCATTGCATGATGTATTGAACTAATGCAGCTAACCAATATTAACAAACAAAACCATAAAAGGCAGTTTATGTATCTCAATATATTTGAGATACATAAATATGTATATAATATACTGATGATCTATCAAATGTGTTTTCCTTGAGATTAAAGGACTGGATGACTGTGAAATGTTGGCATGTGATGAGTTACGGGTAGTTGCCGTGACGTCACACGCCGTGTTGTCAGGGACTCGTCGGGAAGAGAAACGGCTCAGCTCTCCTTCCTCAAAATGGCTGTTGTTGAAGATGGTGAATAGGGAGAAAGAAACGCCATAGATCGAGATCAGAAGAGAAACACGGATCTTTAAACTCGCTTTCGGACAGCGGGGTATTTCGTCGTTGATCGTCTGTGAGGTACGACTCGTTTATACTGAGTTTTAATGGCGATCGCTTGTTGATGCGGCGTCTGATTGACAGTTCATAGGCTGGTAATCGCGACTGTTTAAACGGCAATAAACAGCATCAGGCTGTAAAACTCAGTAGTTATGAAGGTTATGAACGTTAGTAACATGTTGTGTGTGATGTATGTGTATTAATGCACTGATAAAACACTGATGTTGTTATGCTCGCGGCTGGTTTGGTAGCGATGAATTGGCTTTATAGGGAGTGAGTCCGTGCATCAACACGCAGACATGTCGACCTTGCAGATGTGACACAACCCGACCTGTTTATATACAGAAATGCATTCTTTGGGATCAATTTACAATAACATTTACACAACAAATATATGTCATTGATCTTAATCATATCTGCATATATCTTTTCATATAAAACGAATGGATTATTTGTATTATGTACACATTATATGCATACACATGCACACATATTACATATATGTATATATTTTATGATTGCCTTAATATCTATCTATCTATCTATCTATCTATCTATCTATCTATCTATCTAGCATTGTACATATTTAAACAACACACACACACACACATATGCAGACATTCAGAGCAGACAGTGTGACCATGTAAGCGCTGTTTATGGACTCATATAGGGGTTTATAAGAATACCTTTAGTGTCATGTTTCATCGACAGAGCATAAACAGATGCCTGGACCGACTGCCATATTTCCTTTGTTTTCTCTGTTTGTTGTTTTTCATTAATAAAGCATCATTTATCTTCATTATCTTCATTACATGTTAAATTCAGGGCCACGCTCCATAGTAGATCAATCACAGCTAAAATGTTTGTTATTAAAAATGGATTTGCATTGATTAGTGTTGGACTTCAGCCATACGGTGTGATTACAGTTGCTGTGTATTATCATATTCATATTTTAATGCTTTTAAATGCATTTTTGGCAATTGAACACATGTCCTTGTCTGTCCGCGAGCCAAATATTTGCCTCAATTAGCTGCCGGGGAATGGGAAAAAATGTAGGTGTGGCCTGTTAAGTGTGTGTGTCCGTGGAGATGATGGAAAAAAACAGGAACGTTTGTGACTCGTTGTCACTGTTATTTCTGTATATCGCTTATCTATGCCAGCCTGCTTTCTACTGACATTTAAAATCACTTTAAAGTCCTGTGATGGGAACAAGCACTGTGATATCACGTGCCACTCAAGTTAAATAACTCAACAATGTGATAATTTAATCTTAATTTTTAATGGGATACAGATTAAGGTTTTTCTAACACAGTCGTCTCGCCATTCAGGGGGTCCAAGCGTTGAGTGGCAATCATGGACACCACAACCTCCATCAAGATGACCACCCTGGCCATCCAGAATCTCTTCAGCTACGTAGAAGAAGAAAATCTGTCTGCAGTTAAAGCCCATCTCGATAAGTTCAAAGAGGTGGATGGTCGAAGTGACGTAAGTGATTTAATTTATGTAATTGAAAGTGAAATATCAGGTTGAATGTTGCTTCTCCTATCAGTTAGATGTCTTTGTCTCTGTGTTGTTTTACAGAATGGACAGACTCCTCTGATGTTGGCCTCAGAACAGGGAAGCCTGGAGATTGTTCAAGAACTTATCCGAAGGGGAGCAAATGTCAACTTGGACGATGTGGTAAAAAAAATGTTCTTTACAAGAACAATTGGCCGGTAGTAGCTCTTGTAAACAATACAAAAATGTAAAAAATGAATATGGTTAATTTCATAATTTGCTCATTTGATTTAGTGACCTAAAATACTTTCCAATTCGGAAAGTAACACATTTTAACAATATAGTGCTTTGTTTTAAAAGCCTAGCACTTCTAACAATTTTGAATGCTAGATTTAAAGGGTGGGCTCATTTAAACGCAACTGTTTCTCTATCACATTTTTTTTAAGCGATTTTTAATTTTACATATACAGTGTGCTGCTCATTATAGTTGTGCCATAGGGCTTTTCATACAATCCAGACACTGCTCGCTCCATCACCGTTCCCATGGCAACAGTAGCCAGCGGTTCGGCAGTTTCCATAGCGACCTGTCTCCCTGTGTTTTTTCCTCATAGGACTGCTGGTCCGCTCTGATCTCGGCAGCTAAGGAGGGGCACGTGGATGTGGTGAAAGAGCTGCTGGAGAACAGTGCTTATATAGAACACAGAGACATGGTGAGTCTCTGAATCAGTAACAAGCAGATACTTGTATTAAAACACACATATTCTTTATTTTGGACTATGTCATGATGTATTCATGATGTCATGAGATGCCTTTGTTTCATGTAGGGGGGTTGGACTGCCCTCACGTGGGCTTCATATAAAGGCAGAGTTGAAGTGGCCACGGTTCTGCTAGAGTCTGGGGCAAACCCAAACACGACCGGACAGGTAAAGATGGGGCCCTTTTCGGATATAAAATATACGGCATATACGGTCAATAATAGGACTATAAAATGTAATCATTATTCAAATTAGATCAATCAGTTGTAATGCCTGAAGCCTGTGTTGCTTAAGTCACTAGTTAAGACATAACCTGCACTATTTGGTGTTTAGCAATACAGCGTCTACCCCATCATCTGGGCAGCCGGGAGAGGCCATGCAGAGATTGTTAAACTTCTGCTGCAACATGGAGCTAAAGTCAACTGCTCGGATAAGGTGTGTCTCTAACTAATGTCCATTTAAAGAGCATTAGTGTGAACATGTTTGTGTACTTCGTTTTTTCAAGTTAAATTATTTGTGTTTAATGATAAATAAAGTCAGCATGAAAATAATACTGGACCCTGATCTGATCTTGGTGTGCAGGGCATTAAAATGCTTAATAATCCTTTAACAAAAGCCTCCAGTATCATCCTACGGCCTTATTGATGAGTGCTGTGGTTCAGTTGGCAATAGATTGTAAATGCAATTTTATATTGATTGTAATAATTATAATGGAAGGTCATTATATTAGAAGGTGTTTAATATTTAATTGCATTTTGTGTTTTTGTGCTTTCAGTACGGCACCACTCCACTGATCTGGGCCGCTAGAAAGGGTCACTACGACTGTGTGATGCACCTGTTGGAGAACGGAGCCGATGTCGACCAGGAGGGGGCGGTATGTGTGCATCATTCAGCAGCGCTGCATCAGAGGAACCAAGAATGTAGTTTAGTTTAATGAACGGTTCTGTCGCAGAACTCCATGACGGCGCTGATCGTGGCGGTGAGAGGCGGTTACACAGAGGTGGTTAAAGAGCTTCTGAAGAGGAATCCTAATGTCAACATGACCGACAAGGACGGCAACACAGCCCTGATGATCGCAGCTAAAGAGGGCTACACTGAAATCGTGCAGGACCTGCTAGATGCCGGGACGTACGTCAACATCCCGGACAGGGTGAGATGAACTGTGGAAAGCTGGAAATCACAAGCCATCATTGACTGATTGGTTCAGAGTCTCTTGGGATAGGATGTATTTTAATGTGTGTGTGTGTTTAAACCTGTAGAGTGGCGACACAGTGCTGATTGGAGCTGTGAGAGGTGGCCATGTGGAGATTGTGAGAGCCCTGCTGCACAAATATGCTGACATTGACATCAGAGGACAGGTAAATTCTTGGTATCCTGATACATGAAATTTTGTGGCCCCCCCGTTTTAGAAACATTGTTTAAAACATAACATTTAAATGGCACTGTTGTTTGTTACAGGAGGGTAAAACTGCTCTCTACTGGGCTGTTGAAAAAGGCAATGCGACCATGGTTCGAGACATACTGCAGTGTAACCCAGACACAGAGACCACCACTAAGGTAAAAGACAGCTAAATTTAAACAGACAGTTCATCCAATGATAACAATTCTGTCACTGTTGAGTCACCCTCAGATTTGTTGTTTCCAATCTGTGGAACACAAGAGGATATGTTACAAATTTCCTGTTACTTTCATTATATAGGATTCTGAGACTCCACTAATCAAAGCCACCAAGATGAGGAACATAGATATTGTGGAACTACTATTGGACAAAGGGGCCAAAGTATCTGCTGTGGACAAGGTCAGTCTCATACACCTTATCACGTCGTTCCTTACGTTTGTGAAATGATAAGACCGTTGTTTCAAGGCAATTGTAATTGACATTAAACCCGGAAGCTCTCTCTGCTTCCAGAAAGGAGACACTCCTCTTCATATCGCCATTCGTGGCCGGAGCCGCAGATTGGCTGAGCTTCTTCTCCGTAACCCCAAAGATGGCCGCCTGCTCTACAGGCCAAACAAGGCAGGAGAAACTCCGTACAACATCGACTGCAGCCACCAGAAAAGCATCCTCACCCAGATTTTTGGAGCCCGTAAGTGTGCAACTAGCCTCCTGTCATGTGACACCAACCAACACCCTTCTTACTGACCTATTGTGTAAATTTGTATAATTTGTGTCTCTGTGTTGTCCACATCAGGACATCTGTCCCCCACTGAGACGGATGGGGACATGCTGGGCTATGACCTGTACAGCAGCGCTCTGGCAGACATTTTGAGTGAGCCCACCATGCAGCCGCCCATCTGTGTGGGTCTGTACGCCCAGTGGGGCAGCGGCAAGTCCTTCCTGCTGAAGAAACTGGAGGGTGAGCGTTATTCACACCCGCTCAGCTTAAACTGGGAAAGTGACCTCGAAAGGATATTTTAAAGCACAGTTTACTCATGTACCACGCTTCTGTAGCTATTCCGGAGCCTGAATGTTTAATACGGCTCAATTCGCCGCATCTGGTGTGACTCATTGGTGGGTAAATCTTCATATTTCTCTCGCAGATGAGATGAAGACATTTGCAGGGCAGCAGGTGGAGCCTCTGTTCCAGTTTTCCTGGTTGGTGGTGCTGTTATCACTCATGCTGTGCGGTTCTGTAGCTCTGGTGCTCGGCTTCACCGTGGATCCCAAACTGGCTATCGCCATCTCTCTCAGCCTCCTTGCGCTACTTTACGTGTTCTTTGGTAAGTAATGGACTCATTATGCGATGCTGTCGCGTGTAATTAAGTGCCACACAAGAACATATGGGTGTAGAGTTTGGTGGGCCATGTTATCTAGTTTTATTGCTTAATAAAAATCTGTATTTGATGTATAGCTGTGTTGTGGCCATTTCCCCACTGTAGCATTAAACTCTGAGGTAACTCTTTATTTTCACACAGTGGTGGTGTACTTTGGGAGCAGGCGTGAGGGTGAGAGTTGGAACTGGGCGTGGGTCATTAGCACCCGTCTCGCCCGACACATTGGATACCTGGAGCTTCTGCTTAAACTCATGTTTGTCAACCCACCAGAACTACCCGAACAGACCACCAGAGCTCTGCCTGTCAGGTATCGGCACGAAACCAGCAAAAGTCCCTCAACACCAAAGATGACCTTGTGTCCAAGCAGTCCATGAGAAGTTATATCTGTAGATGAAAGCAAAAGGCCTTGTTTGTTTGTGACCAAACAAACACCAAACCTAACTGTGATTAAATGTTCTGTTGGCAGGTTTCTGTTCACAGACTACAACAGGTTATCCAGCGTGGGTGGCGAAACGTCCATGGCAGAGATGATTGCGACTCTCTCAGATGCTTGTGAGAGGGAGTTTGGCTTCTTGGCCACCAGACTTTTCAGAGTCTTCAAAACTGAGGACACTCAAGGTAACAGGCCACTTGACCGTTCTCAAATATACATGAGGTTTTGCAGACGGCACCGCCCACAGACCGCCTACATCTCGCTCGCTAACCGTCTGCTGTGTGTTATACAAAACTGGAAAAGACTTAATTTATGTTGTAAGCAGTTATCTGATCAGCTGAATGTATATATACATATTTTCTATAATTTTACTATTGCTATGTGTCATGACATGAATATTTCGCATTAAAATTATTAGGTTATACTATATGTTTATGATAACTCCGCCCCTAAACATTACATAGCAACAAGCCCCAATCAATCAATGTACATCAACCTATATAGAAATCTATATATAAAAATTAATATCTATACATAAATGTGTGCGTTCAGTTTTCTAATTTACGTGTGTGTATTTTTCCCTTCAGGTAAAAAGAAATGGAAGAAAACATGTTGCATCCCATCATTTGTCATCTTCCTCTTCATCCTGGGCTGTTTGATCATGGGAATGGCCCTGTTGGCGGTCTTCAAGGTCGACGGGCAAAACCAGACCGTGAACGCAGTGCTGGTTTCCATGGCGAGCGTCGTCGGGTTGGCACTGCTGCTGAACTGCCGCACCTGGTGGCAGGTGACAGACTCCGTGCTGAACTCTCAGAGGAAGCGGCTGCATAGCGCCGCCAACAAAATGCACAAGCTGAAGAGCGAAGGCTTCATGAAGGTCAGTGTCACCGTAACCTGGAGCTCCTTCAGTCCCTCAGAACATCAGGAATTCAATATCTAATTTAATCTCGAAAACAAAGTTTGAGGATTCTGAAAATTTTTTAATAAAGAAAGGCTGACGTAATTGAATCAGAAATGTGCTGTTTTTTAGTCACTAATCGAATAAGCAGATTTATGACATTGATCAACTTCTGTGTGCAAAAGGTCATGTTTCCTTGCTTCCGTTGAAACGAACAAGATGCTCTTTGAAGCGTTCTTAAATTGTTTTCAGGTTTACATAATGTTATAAATACAAGCGGCATTCTTATACAACATCTGTCTATATCCAAAAACGGCAAGAATTTGTTTATATAAGGAATAAACTCAATTTTAACTTTAACATAATAATAACACAATATGGCCAATAATAGGACTATGTTAAATCATAACATAATCATGTAATATGGTTCTTTTCTTCAGGTCTTGAAGAACGAAGTGGAACTCATGGCTAAGATGGCCAAGACCATAGACGGCTTCACTCAGAATCAGACACGTCTAGTCGTCATTATCGACGGTCTGGACTCGTGTGAACAGGACAAAGTCTTGCAAATGTTAGACACTGTAAGCAGCAACAATCTACCCAAATATTTACCCACTCTACCTAGTCACCAGAGTTTTATACTTTTATTTACCCCTTATTTGCAAACATCACCCTTAACTTCCTATTAGAATTATCGTCATGCATAAAATGTCATGTTCACAAATGCTCTCGTGTCAGTTTTTATTGGGTTAACTGGTCTCCTAGAACCAGTTTGGCTTAAAGGCTTTATGAATGGATCTGTTGTTTCGGTAGTGAGCAACAACATCCTTTATTCATTCAGTCAGTAATCCGCGGCCCTTTTCTCAATCATTTTGTGATTATTCACTTACAGAAATTCTGGTCTTTCTTCTAAAGTAGTGTTCATGGAATTACTGTTGCATTGACTTCAGTGCATTCATCTACACAAAGCTAATGTCTCTGAGGTAAATAGCTGTTTTCATAACTGCAGGTGAGGGTCCTGTTTTCCAAGGGTCCCTTTATATCCATCTTCGCCAGTGACCCTCACATCATCATCAAAGCCATAAACCAGAACCTCAACAGCGTGCTGCGGGACTCCAACATCAACGGCCATGACTACATGCGCAACATTGTCCACCTGCCTGTGTTTCTCAACAGCCGCGGCCTCAGCAGCGCAAAGAAGATGTGTGCCCCAGCTCCAGCTAACGGAGAAACCGGGAACTCTGAGGGTTTGTGAAACCTTCACTACTCGCTAGAGTAACTCAAGGAAGCAAATTTAGGATGTTTAGCCTTGTACTGCCTTGCTGACAGTGTAGTTGAAAGTGTTCCAAATCTAAAGTGAATTTGAATTCACTTTTTTTGGATCACAGTGTGAATGGAAAAATTCACTTTTGCAATCGCAGCTGATTAGTTCAAAATTTAATATTCAGATGAAATTAATATTACTTATCAAGAGTAACAATGTATTTCTTTCTTACATCTGTTTGGTTTTGATTTTGCTATAGGCTGGCATGAAGAGCTGGACAGGAAATTGTCCCAAAACAGTTTGGGTGAACAGACCAAGTTTGGGAGCAAGACGACTCTAAACCGCAGGGTAAGATGATCAGATACTGTTTTGTTTCAGTTAACCTGTTAAAATCAAATGCTAAGTCTGCTAATAGACAATTGAATCCTCCACAACTCTGTAAAGAGAGCTGAATGTGATGCTGTTAAAAAAATCACATGAGAATTATATGACTTTTTTAATGTAATTCCTGTCAGGCCATCCTGTGTGTTAAGTTGATCCGATCTTTAGTTTAAGGGATCTGCAGCAAGGGTTTCGCTTGTTGCGCAATTGTCTAACTGTAATCCAATATCACAGTAACGTAATATCATGTTCTGCATGATGTAATAATATCACATCATAACATTTCTACAGTGGCATTGATTTACTAAATAAACCTGATTTAAATGTCTCCTCAGGACACTTACCGGCGCAGACAGATGCAGAGATCGGTCACGCGTCAGATGTCATTTGACCTCACAAAGCTGCTGGTCACTGAGGATTGGTTCAGTGACATCAGCCCTCAGACTATGAGGCGTCTGCTCAACATCGTGTCCGTCACAGGTCAGCACTGAAGCTTTATGAGTGTTGCAAGTTCTCAAAATGAGGTCATCAGAAAATGAATTTTTAAAACGCAGCATTCAGTTTTAGGTTTTAAGAACCCTTCTGCAATGTTTCCATTAGTAATAAAAACATTAGAACACTTTTAAAAAGTTCTAAAATGTTCAAAGCATCTAGTTTTTTAAGCATTGTAGTAACATTACTGTTTGGTTATGGGAATGTTATTCCAACTTTATTAGTTCTGTAAAATTTTTGTAAACACTTTTCTGTTTTCATACGTTTTTTGTATTATTGTTTTTCATATATATAATATAATGTTGTAAAAGTTCTACTGATGGTAGAATGATTTTAGAGAACATTAGCCATCAGTCTAAGAATGTTTGCTGATAGCTGGAGAGTCATTCGGTTTTTATGAAATGCGGTTCTCTGGTTTAGGCCGCTTGTTGAGAGCCAATCAGATAAGTTTTAACTGGGACCGGCTTGCGTCCTGGATCAACCTGACCGAGCAGTGGCCGTACCGTACATCCTGGCTCATACTATACCTGGAGGAGACGGATGGCATTCCAGATCAGACCACCCTAAAGACCATCTATGAGAGGTAAAGGTTTTACAATCTGATTCATTAAGGAAATTATAATCACGTTTACATACAAGTATTACTTTAAATCTGATGTCTTGTAGCCAGATCCTTTAACCTGCAACCAAACTTTCCAAAAACTTGTGTAATCAACGTCAATGTAATTGTCATTTCTTGAGTTACATTTTTTGTCTTGTGTGATTGTTGCATTTCTCTGTAGCTTGCTAGATAGACCATTAGGGTCTCGGAGAAAAATGCATCCTTTGGGAGGCTTCCTGGAAACAAATAATGGGAGGCCACAGAATTTCACACAAAGCCAAAGAAAGCAGGCGCAGATCATTAGACAGGCTTCCCAATGGTGATTAGTCAGATTATGCTATTCGTAACATTCTGGTTACACAGATAGAGACGTTTCATCAGAGCTTCTCATGTTCTCATGATGTTTACTTCTTCACACTTGTGAAGAACCATCTCGTACCATCTCAGTCAGATCTTAACTGTACCCAAACAAGATGAAATGAAACGTTATTGCAGAAGGGGCGAACTCTGACGTTTTGAGGAGCATTTTTGAAAGCCCTCAGGTCTGAAGAAGTGGAAACATATGAATTTTGTGGTTTCGTGAAGAGGTTTGTCCTCCAAAACATCAATAATAATGCTGTATTTTTGTTGACACTGGCTGCCTGCGAGTTCCTTCTACTCGCAGAGCAGTTGGAGCTCCAGTAACACAAAATAAAATGAAGATGTGCGGCTCATGCCGAGTTACATCGGCATCATTTTCAATAAAACCATCATGTCTTTGTTTTAGCTGGCAAGAGTCGAGGTAATTTATGCCAGCATATGTACAAACCCACCCTTCATGCATTGTTTGAGGGAAAAATGGCCTGACTGCTTCACATACGCAACTGTTACCTTAACAAACCTCAAATTGTACTTTTCATATATCGCCTGACAGAATTTCCAAGAATATTCCAACAACTAAAGATGTGGAGCCGTTGCTGGAGATAGATGGAGATGTTCGGAGCTTTGAAGTGTTCCTCTCGTCCCGGACTCCGGTGCTAACAGCTCGAGATATCCGCACGTTCCTTCCCTGCACCGTTAATTTAGATCCCAAACTCAGAGAGATTATTGCAGGTACGTCTGTATTAGCAAACTTGATAGGTTGTAAGAACGTTTCTCTAATGTTTCCATTAAGTAACAACACTGTTAAAAATTTAATTTTTTAAAGTCCCGGGAACGCTCAAAATATTCAGTTATTTAGAAAGCATATTAACATTAGCGCTTGGTAATGAGAACTTTATTTATTTATTAACTTTTTAATTCAGTAATGTTGCTAAAATGTTCCACTAACTACATAAAAACTTTTTAATACTGAATCATGATGTACTAAAGTTACTGCAGTTACGTTTTTGATAATGTTTGATTACTAATGTTTAGAGAATGTTATCCAGTGTTCTAAGAACGTTTCTTATTGGCTGGGAGTATTCCACAATTTTGTTCTCTGTGTCAGATGTGCGTGCCGCCCGGGAGCAGGTGAACATGAGTGGTGTCACCTACCCCGCGCTGCCCTTGCAGGATGGTCGTCCGATATCGGTCTACAGCCAGCAGTCCTCTGCCTGCTCCCCTACTGCCTCCTTCAACGGCCCATATAACCCACCGGGTGTGTCCCCTCAGCCCCACAGCGCCTATTTCAGCGGCATGGCCGGTCCGCAACACCCGTTCTACAACAGAGTGAGTGACCCCGCACTGATAACACACTTGAGATTTTAAGAGCGTATTCCAAAACTGGATCAGGTTTTGCATTCACATTGTTCTAACAAGTTAAACTTAATCAGAAATGTTTTTGTTTTTAACTAGCGTTCTATTATTAGCAGCTCTATTTATCTGTTCTTCAGGGGCTGTTGAGATGGAACGGGTCCATTTATATCTAATAAATAGTGTCAAGTGTAGATTGATAACTCCACTGTGTTTGAGCCTAAACGTTCCTGTGAGGGTTTTACCAGGAACATCAGCTCATTTAACAGATGAGGGACGTCCCCAGATCACACACACCTCGATTTTCCACATGCCCACCCAGACAATTTTTCATTCATCTCCCTGCGCTCGTGCTCCAGTTATTGTTTTCCTTCATTTATTGTCATGTTTTAATGATTTGCGTTCATGTTAAACCTCCTGACGTAATGAAAGGAGGTGTTTGGGTGGGAATATCGTAAGTTGCATATTGTATCCCACCTAATGAACATTTTGAGTGTGTTTTAAAGTGTTTGTGAATGTTACTGAGTGTGTGTGTGTGTGTGTGTGTGTGAGAGAGAGAGAGAGAGAGAGAGAGAGAAAAAGTGTTAGTCGTTTCATTATTTTACAGGTTTGGGTTTTATTATTTATACTTTTCTGTTATGTTTTCATTTCCTAAATGTTTTGTTTGGTCTGCCAGCCATATTTTCCCCAACATCTTTACCAGCTGCCACGGCATTACATTGGCAGCTCCATCCCTGCTCATGTTCCTCCACGTCCCTTCATTAAAAGCGGCTTTTCCAGGGATCCTAGCAGTGCACCTGTAAGTACTGGTCCATAACAGTAGCTGGTAGACTTTGTGCTTTAGATTCAGCTGAACATTAGCGTTAGATATTCTTGCTAAGGTTTACATGGTGTCTCAAATGTTTCCTTCTAGATATTTTAATGTTTCTCTTATTCTTTTGTCTTAATGAAGTTATCGTTTTCTTATTACTGTTTGTTTTCACTTCTTCAGTTTTTGCATATTAAATGCTGTTGGTCGAGATGAAAGCTCTTCCAAATCTTAGCAAACTAACATACTCTCAAAGTTATTAAAAACGCTCCTGCTGTAACATTAGTAGAACGCTTTTTAACAACATTCAATTTGAGGTGAAACTTTTAAAAACATCACACGATCACTTTTTATGAATACTTTTTACAACTTTATATGGCTAATTTCTGTTCCTATCCATCATCTTTGATTATTTTTTCACTAATTTTGCAATGCATTGTGGGATTGCCTTCTCTGTGGATACATGCAATGCTGCTTTAGAATTTTGCTGTGTGGAGCACTTTATAAAACACTTTTTTAAGAGTTTAATCCGTGATATGAGACTGAGTGCATTGTGTTGCTAATACATAAAACAAAGTGTTCTGCATTTGATACATTGACTGTAAATCCAGTGTGACAATAGTGTGTTCAAACTTGCACTGCATTAGTGAGTCACCGGCTGCCTTAATGTTCACCGGAGCCACCTGCAGTCCACCAGTCCCCACAAGCCTCAGAGACTCGTCTGTCCTGTGTATAAACTCTTTCTCCATCTTTCTTTCATCAACATGACTTGAATGTGGTTCCCTCATGTTTCCACCTCCTTTGTCTCTCCTCTCTCTCAAGCAGGGTAAGGTACCGTCTTTGAAAAAGAAGCAGGTACTAAGTCCTTCTAGAACCCACTTAAATTCTGCCGCTCTGCTGATGCTGCCCCCCCCACGCCTTCGCAAACACGATAATATAATCTAGAGCTCCACTCACACCCCAGCATGCACTGTGGGAGAAAACATTTGTTCACACACCCACAGTGGGGAAGGAGATTTGCAGTCACCACTATATTATGTGGCCAGTATGTCAGTTAAATGTAATCTCACATTCGGGTGTTGCAGAGGTTAAATTGGGATGGAATGTTTCAGAACTCTGGATCATCCCAGTTTGTCAATCCATTCCATTTTCTGTGAACTCCGGTACACGATTTCTGTCTCCCTTTAAAGAGTGTTAAAAAAAGTTGTATTTTTAGCAAGTGTTTTGTGTATTTCTTTTTACAGTGAGCTGATTGGATTAACCAGATGTACAAATGATACATCCACTAAAATGCAGCGATCATTTTATCAGTTTTATTAAAAAATAATCACTTGGGTTTTGTATATTTTGCTGCTTTTTTCAAATGCAAGAATTATACCACTGCACCAAAACACGGCATATAGACATTTATTCAGGTGATTATAAGACAGAGGGTGACATATATTAGGGCCCCAGAATTTAAGTATTCACCCACCTCCAAAATCCCAATTTAACCCCTGAATGACATCATGACATCATGTAAGTGCTGACACCCTAAATCCACCAAAAACCTGTGACATCATTTTATGGGTCACACATTAAACTTGACTCCTCCTCCTTCCCCAGAACTGTCCGCTGTTTCAGGCTTCTCTCCTCATTAAAGATCACAGATTTCTGTCTCTGTTTCTTTAACCCTTCAGTTGTGGCGATGCGGTTGTTTCAATGGAGCCATTGAAATAATTAGCCTCTCACACACCGTGGCCTGGATGCTAAACTTTTTGGGATTCTATCACACCTGATAAAGAACTTTAAAAAGTGTAGAACCCAGGTGCCACTCTGACTTTCGCTTTAATGGAGGACTGTATTTATAGTCCACATAGTGTAGGTCACAATTTTTGGTTTTGTTATAATTAGACGTAGCTGTTTGAAACCAACGTAACACCTAATGTTCTGGATGCGACACACCGGCACTAACAATCTTCATGTACAGTTATCTTCATTTATAATATCTTTGTCTTAACGATGTATCACTGTTGCTGTCATGATATTACACTAGTATCGATCGCTTCACAATCCTGTGAATACATGCAAATAAATTGCATACTTTCCTCTACAGTCCTGCCTCTCTTTGCCTTTTGATCCCTCACTTCCATGAATTTTTATTCAAAGCTCTCCCAATCCCTCGGGAAGTTTGGACTTTCTAACAATCCGCATGGTATATAAAATCCCTCATGATAGCAGTATGACGGCTTCAGAGATCTTATGCTGAATGTGTTGGTGTGATTTTGTGGCAGTAATAAGTTTGTGTTGTGTGTACCAGGGCTCTGCCTCTGTGGTGTCGGGCACCCCATCTGTGCTTCTTAGCTCAATGAGCACAGAGGTGGTGTGTGAACGCGTCAGACTCATTGATGGCATCGATCAGAGCATGTTGGCTCAGTACACTGCCACCATTAAGAAGGTAAGATGTCTGCCTGCCTATATATGTAGATGTTCTTTGAGAAAGATCATGTCAGATTAGATTGTATTTTGTGATTCCTCAGGCTAACATAAATGGCCGAGTTCTGTCTCAATGCGTCCTTGATGAGCTGAAGAAAGAAATGAGCATGAATTTTGGAGATTGGCAGCTTTTCAGGACAACAGTAAGTAATTATTCCTGAGTTAAATCAGAGTGTTCTTTTGCTTTCAAACTATTTTGTTGTTCACATACTTTGGTAAGCTGAAAAAAGAGCTGGAATTACATGACCACAGCGTTTGGATTCAGTTGAGAGAGGCTATTGAAATCTTTTATTTCCAAAATTGAATTCATAGTGTTCTGAACATTATAACAGAACTTGAATGTTCAATCAAATATCTGAAGGTTTTGGAAGCGTGCACAACCCACTGCCCAAATTATGTTTATAATTAGTGTTCCGGTAATGATACATTTTAGAACTAAACACAAATTTTCAGGATCTTGTATAACAGAGGTGATGTTACACAGGTGATGGAGCTCCGTCATGTGGAGAACCAGGTCCTGCATGAGGAGGCTCCTAGTGAGCAGGGCAGCAGTGTGGAGCCCTGCAGGCATGCTGGAGCATCTGTTAATGGAGGAGCCGGTAACACGGACAACTCGCCTATGTACAACTTCAACCTTAGCTTTGAGGAGCTCAGTAATGTGGGCTTGGATGAGGCTCCTAGGCATGCTGCTCCTGCATGGATGGTAAGTTTCTTCCAGGGTTCTTGGAAGTCTTTTTCCATGTGCATTTATTAGAGTATGATCATGGGAATTCTGATATCTCTTGCCCTCTGTAGGCCCCAACTCATCGTACACCTAGCATGTCCAGTCTCAACTCTCAGGAGTCCTCCAATGAAATCTGCAAGCTAACAGACAAGCAGCAGGCAGAGTATCGCAACGCCTACCAGGAATACATCGCCTCGATGGCTCAACTCGAGTTAGGAAGTGGAATGGAGAAACCAGTGCAGCCAGTGCCTTTCCCTGGACAGCTGATGCACTCCAACTCTGAGGACAAGAGGAAGGATGGAGGTGACCAGGATGGGCGCAAAAACGTTTCAAAACGAGGGGGCAGCAAGACTGCGACAGATAATACCGACTATGCCACAGCGGACACGGCCACTTTAGATCCCATATCAGAGGAGGATGAGAAGATTGATCATGGGTCATCAAAGTCCCTATTGGGACGCAAGACCTCTGGTGAGAAGGTGGGCCTGTTCCAAGCTGCTGATCTGAAACTGAAGGCTGGTGGTGGTTCACGCTACCAGAAACTGACCAGTGATGATGAAGAATCTGAGGAGTCTGACAATGCTCCTCTGCTGAAGGATGGAAAGAAACCTGAACCCAAGGCGTCTGATGCTGGAGAGAGATCTTTGGGCAAAGGTAAGGATTACCTTTCTGATAAGAAGGATTCCTCTGACTCGGGTGTCCGCTCTAACGAAAGCTCACCCAACCACTCTCTGCAAGATGAAGAAGCAGACCTGTCGCAATCTGAGAGGGCTAACCTGATCGAGCTGGATGAGGAGAATTTAGCCCGAAAGAGAGGACTACCCAGTAGTCTGAGTGGCCTCCAGGATCCAGCTATCGCCCGCATGTCCATCTGCTCAGAGGACCAGTGCAGTCTTCTGGCCAGCAGCCCTGAGGAGAGCTGGCCTTCTTCCAAGAGCTACAACCTCAACCGAACACCTAGCAACACCACCCTAAATAACAACACAAACGCACAGCAAGGAAACAACCTTCGCCAGCCCTCAGATAGCTCCAACAACACCTCCACGATCACTACAGGCAGTGAAGTCATCATAACTCCTGGTTCCAGCAACACCACCACCCAAAATGAGAACGTCCGCGTAGTGCATCTGAAGAGGGGGCTTAACCCTGGAGATCCTCCGGAGATCCTCAAAGTGTCCTCGGACACTGTAACCTTTGGAGAGGAGCGAGAGAGCATCCTGTAGGCAATGTCTTGATCGAGTAGTCAGATGTGGTTTTAGCTTATTGGTGTCAAAGCATGTTTGGTGTAGTGCTGAAACAGGTGTAGTGATGGTTATTTGTGATGTCAGGTATAGTTAAATGTTAATGTTAGGTGTTAATCTAAATGTTAGGTATAGTTAAGTTGTTTTCATTCACATTACTCATCAGTTCCAAAGTAGTTTCTTATAATGTTGTAAGTGCTGCTTCCATATAGTATTAATAGCTCAATCAATTATGTATGTCAGCTTTTCTAAATATAGTCCGGAATCTCGGAATCACAGCTGTAGGAAAAGTTTTGTTAGTGTGTCCCAGAGGAAAAGACTGTAGTACCTTTGTCACAGTGAAACTCTGCGTAATGAAACGTATTAATCAGCACTGAAACTTTGTGTAAAACCCATTTAAAAAGTGGAAAATAAGCATTCATTCTTCATAAATCCGGCTTGGAAATGTGCTGTATTGAATTGTTTATTGCATGCTTTTTGTCATTGTTGTAGTAACAGTAGTATTAAAGCAGTGACAAGCATGGGTCCGGCTGCAGTGACTGTTACATTAGGCAGTAGCTACTGCATGCAGTGTGATGTTAGATTTAGCAGTAAACTGCTTTGACAACCATCTGTAAAGGTAAAAGTATTGTGATGTTTGTTGGCAGCATGAAATAAACCTACAGCCTGTATCTTTGAGTCTTTGTTTCTTTGATTCATATAAACATTTTGTGGTTTTCTTTACAGTAATGCGTCCCGAGAGCTATGAGCAACTTATTTAGTACCGGGTATTACAGATGGATGGCACCAGTACCTCGTGTATTACAGTTACATGAGATCCCACACCCTGAACACGAATAAGTGACCCAATACAATACAAACACAGCTCTGCAGCCGCTGGCTAAGTTAATAAGCTTTATGAATTTGCATAAACAACAACAAAAAAATGCATCTCCAACTATAGACCGACATCGCGTTCAATTGTATAAAAGTGCCATTTAGGTTATAATATAAAATTTCTGTAATATTATAAACATCACGCTTTCAGCAGAAAGAAAACAATAATACATTTTTACAGTGTCCTCAGCCTTTGACGAACTGCTTTAAAGCTGTTAAATCTCAACAACGCAAAAGCAAAAAAAGTCCTGCTTTTTGAGATTTCTTGCTTAATAACTGGTTTCATTTACATTTATCCACAGTCTTATGGGAGCTTCCTTTGGAAGTGAGAACGTAAAGTCCGCAGTTAGTGAACTCAGAATCTTCTTATGTCCGTTTGAGGGAAATCCTTCATTCAAGACGAAGCCCAGGCGAATGACACGGGACACAAAAAGGTCCTGTTTTTGCTCCATGACCGAAACACCTGCAGAAGATTGGGAGAGAGAGAGAGAGAGAGAGAGAGAGAGAGAGAGGCGTGTTTAAAAAGGCAAAAGGACAGAAATCCGGACAGACTGGCGCCAGGGAGGAAGCCGCAGTACTTTTTTCGGACTTTTAACCAAACACTAGCGAAATACCAGGCAATCCCATATAGCTCCAGACGGACACTTGCATCCGATATTTGCCTTTATGGATCACGATCTGTGACGTTAATTCAAAATAACTTTCATTAATACGCTAAACATTATGCGTTTTATAAGGTTATCGATGTGTAGACGTATAACACCTATAAGACATTCAAATCTATATTTTTTCTATCTATTTGGGTGCAAATCAACCATTGATTTGTTCCAGTGCTGTTTTCTTTAAAGCAATAACACAGGACCAGCGTCCGTCGTTTAAACGCACAGCTGCGCTGCAGCGCGCGACTGGCAAACAGCCCGAATGTCCCACGTGCAAAAGTTAAACTTTGTTTAGTTTAGTTTATGATATGTTTATCTTTATTTTAGTTTATGCACAGCATCTAACTTACCTTTTCAACGAGACAGGGCTATGAGGTCATCTGAGTTGATCTCTGTTTGAGGGTTACTGGGCTGTTTAACAGAGACAATTATTTTCAATGTAGCTGTTAAATTTCAAGTTACACGTTGCATTTCTTTTTGCTCTGCATTGTTTTGCATTATGTATAAACGCTAAACTTCTTGTTTAGTTATGATTTATAATTTTTAAACACTGTCTACGATACTTTGTCCTACCTGGAAAGAAGTGATATCAGCGAGAGATTTGACAGTCTTCTTCGGAGGGCTCTGTCCGATCCTCTGCTGTTGTTGAGGGTTCTGGTCCAGCGTGATCTGAAGATCCAGGATATAGTCTATGACATGCTGAAGGATTTCCATCTTACTCACGCTCCTGTTCTGAGGAAGACTCGGTACGAGCTCCTTCAACCTGCTGTAACAGTCATTCATGTTGTACAGCAGACTGAGCGGGTCGTCCAGCGAGCTTTTGCTCCGGGAGACGCCAAGATTATTTTCCACAAAATAAAAGGCAGGTTTCCTAATGGATCGCACCGGACTGACTGCCTTCATGGTAGATGCTTATTTTGTATTGGGTTCTGCTGCATGCGATCTCTCCACACGGCTCTGCGATGAAAGCTTTACCCAGGCTTGTTGTCAATGCGTTTATATAGCAACCGAAATGGGTTTGTTATAAGGCATAAAGAAATAAGCGGATTGGTCAACGAGGCGACGTCACTCTGTAATCCGGGGCATCAACATTGGCCAAATGTGCGGCACGTGAGAAACCTCCTACATCCTCTGCATTCTTCCCTCGTGCAGGAGAGCGTCTGAGCAACTGAGAGCAACAACACGGAGCATCCAGCCTCGCATCATCAGTCCTTTGTTAAAAGCGCTGCACATTTGAAACAAAATTCGCCAAAAAGTGCAAAAAATACTGCATTTGTTAAGCCTGCCCTTATAAAACACTTTATTGGGTGCAGCTTTTTTTGTGTGCAAAAGTGTTAAAATGCATCGCGCTTTTAACACCTTTGAAAAGTGGAAAGTGATTTTATGACGAAACGCTGCCCTGAAACTCGCGACTCTCTGGCGCCGGGTTCGTGACGTCATCCATTCAGAGCGACTTTCGGAGTTTGCGCTTGAGGCGCCGCGCGGCCGCTTTACCTTCATTGACATTCAGCGCTAATGTGTTGCTCCAGTTAAAACTAAAAATGACGAAGTTTTCTCCTGCCTGGGCGCACCTGCAGCCTGTCCTTTTTTCCTTTCTTGTCTCTGTTCGTTTGTTAATTGTCAGTTCAGGCAAAACAAACAAACATGGTTTACTTGGCCTGCTATTAAACAGATGCTGTTCATCTGAAGTAATTGACAGAAATACACTTTGCAGATTCAGGTCTGCTTAAGCTACTAGTTTAGGTGCATTATAGTAACACAGTGTTGGTAACAGCAGTTGTTTAGTCTCTGGGTCAGTCATCCATACCTGTGACTAAACAGGCAACTTTTATTTAGAAGCACAGTCTTGTTCAATACGCTACTATTATCCCATAATAATTCCCACCTAGTTGAGACCAAAACCAGTTAATGTAACACAAACTTAAATGGTTCCTGAAAGCAATTTGTTTATATTTTTATACCATTTAATTGTTTGTGAATCTACCAAAATATTTCCCATTTTGTCACAGAAATCTAACCTTTAAAAAGCCAAAGCTTAAAAATGTTAAATATTCCTGGTGTAGTGGGAAATGTTTACTGGATTTATTATGCAAGGGAAAAGTCTGTGAGCCATCACGACCCATCAGTATCTTAAAAATACACAGCAGTGAGTGTTTTTTGACCTTTTCCTCCAGAGAACGACGCTGGTGCGAACACAAAGGAATGTGTCTAACTTCACCTTACAGAATGGCATCTCTCTGAGCGTCACACACAAATGAGAGTCAGCTTTTCTGGCTCCTCTGTGCCCGTTGCTGTAGCGCACAAGCCAAAAAGAATAGAGTTTCAGGATAATGTTCTTTTCTCAGCTGTTTCGGGGAAATGTGAGCAGAAGACCATGTTTTTCGATCCAGTGAGAAATAATCGTTTCCCATATCCACTTATATGGCCTCAGTTTTGACTCTGTAGCGTTTTTGTGTTTGGAGAATGAAGTATTGGTGTCAATATCTGATCACTGGACATGTTTATATTTTTTAACTTTGCACATATATTTCACAATAATATATATGTGTATAGTTAGTCTATGTGCTCTTTCAATGATTTTAATAGATGGCTGACTGACTCTCACACCCCACACACTGCTGCCTTAGCAGACTGTATTAGCTACGTGCTAAAATATTTCAGCAGAGACCTCTAGAAGCGACAGTTACATGTTTATACATCCACACACATCAAATCCAGCCAATGGTGATGCCCTAAGGGTGCATTGGTTTACATACTCCTCCAGTTTGAGTCTGAGAGATGCCTCAGGCATGACATCACAGGACAGGTGCTGTGAGCACGGCTTCCCTAGAACAGCTCCGAAACATCAAAGGTGGAGACACCACATCTCAACTGACCTCGGACCTCTTTTAGGTGAGCCGTGCGCTTACAACACACAGATGCTATGTGAAGAGAGCCTCGTGGAAATATGCTTTCACGGTGATGGGAAGAGGTCACACCTGACTGTTAGCAAAGAATACAAGGGGAAGCTAATGTATGGCTGTGGTATTCATCGTAGGCGATGGCTCTGTGGCTACACTGTCTTTCTGTATCAGTACTGACCTCCAGTGACACAATACACACACACACACACACACACACACACACACTGCAGGTGTTTTTTTAAACGTAGCGCCAGTTGCACCTAAGGCTCTTTTGGGCTTCCCCGCCCCTATTAGCAACAACCCCAAAACAAACAGCTGCATCTTGTGACCACACCAGAACTCTTCGATTATACCCAAACTTTTCAAACCTCCTTCGCTTTATAATCCTCACCTTTCTAATCGTCTCCACAGCTGTATGTGCTGAATGATCGTCCATGTATGCAATCCGTCATGTGTCTTTTGCTAGGTGTGCACTGTGGTGAAGTTTCCCCCCCGGTGTTCAGCTTAGTGTGGTAGGTTGAGCGTCCAGGTGGGGAGCCCATATGTGGGTGTCATGGGTGGGGTGTGTGCCTAGCTGGGGGGTGGGTGGTTGTGGTGGTGTATAGGGATGGGGAGGGCGTTGCCCACAGGGAGAACACCTGCTTACCCTGCCCCACTCTCTCCACCCTCCCCCCACCTGCCCCAGCTGCATGCTGTGGGCATCTGCCCACCTCTGGGTAATGGAGCCGTCACTCTGGCTGGCTGCTCACCACAAAGGCTTGACCTAATTTATCTGTCCTGTCTTCAGCTCACCAGTATGTCCACTGTGTTTCCTTGGATCTTTCATCAGTCTTAAGTTCTACCCACTCAGAGTCTTGTGTTCTTTGTCCCTTGTAGAGGGGAGGTCAAGTCTTAAGAAAAAAAACAAAAGAAAAAATTAAATACATTAAATACATTATCTATACATTGTTGGTATCCATACAAACAAATTTAATTTAGTTGAATCACTGACTATATGTGTCAGTTTTCATAAATGATTATAAATGATTAGCGTTTAGCAGTAAATAAATCTCATGTTTAATAAGCAGTCAAAAATGTTGAAATGAGTTTGTTGTGGTTCATATCCAAGCATCAGTAACTTATTATTTACTCATTATAAACTTTTACAAACAATATCCCCAAAGACATTAAATATATATATATATATGTGTATATATATATATATATATATATATATATATATATATATAAAACTAGAATTGTATAGTTGCAGATGGCATGCAAGTTGTCACCCTTTGATGTCATCCACATACCAGATACCAACACAGGGTCAACCTCAGGCAGAAGATACGACATTAAAGCTTAAAATTAGGTCATGTTTTTGTATTGTTCCTTACACAATAACAACTCCATTCTCTTACCATCACAGATCACACACACACACACACTCACACACACCTTTGTTCTCCTCCAGCGTTTACAGTAGAGGTCACCTAACAGATGGGCACCAACCTTGAATTGTTACTCTTGCGGTTTTGAAGTCTGTGCTCCGCAGCATGCATGCCTCTTAAGCGTTCTCTAATGCGCTGCCTCGCAGTCCACTGTCACAAAATTCCCAGCTGGACAGGAAAAGCTTTATTCGCACATGCATAATATTGCAGCGATATTTTTTCAATTCACACAGACGTGAATTCACAAAGTAGGCTGAAATTCACATCGGTGTACGGATGAGGTGGCAGGGTGTGTCTGCAGCAACAGGACCAGGACTCTTCGGCTGCGTGTGAATTAAATGTAATCAAAATGGAGTGACTCTGTAAGCAGCACTTTGCTGCTGGAAGTTTATAAGCAGCGATGATTTCTGAGTGACGCAATTAATGTCAAACTCTCCCAGAAATGCGGCATCTCTCTGACATTCAGTCATCATTCAGACAGCTGGAAACAATAAAAGCTAATATTGCACACAGCCACCAACTTGGCTCTCTGAATGCGTCTATGGGAAAGCAATAAGCTGTTGAAAAGTTGCCAGTTTGTAGCTCACTGTTCATCTGAGGAGAAACAAAACAAGGCTGTGATTTCTGTGGTTGTCACAGTCCTTTCAGACTTGAGTGGTACGGCACACGGCTCTTTTCAGAGTGATGTCACCTGAGTTATCTTTCACTCACCCTCATGCATTAAAGGTCTGTATGTGAAACAAAATCGTAGCCGATTACTCCTGTACTGGTTGCTCTTTTTGATGCAATTGCCATGAAGTAATTTAGCACTGAAAATTTAAACTTTTACTGCAGCCCAATTGTCTGGTTTTTGAAATCATCAGATCTTTTCAATAAGATCAGAGCAATTTCATATAAGATCAGTGTTTAAAACTAGTTTGACTTAATTTGACATAAGTTTGTAAAGTAACTTGCAATGTAACATTTGAAACAAAATGTATATTATATATATTTATATAATGTTATTTGTGGATATTGTTTGTGGTAGTTAATGGTAAGTTGATAAAAAAATGACTGATGCTGGATGCTAACACATAAACATCATACAAACTTGTTTCACCATGAGAAAATACTTATTGCGCTTTTTGGTCTATTGTAAAGCTTAAAAGCTTTAGTGCCAAATCATCATAATTGCATGGAAAAAAATGACCAGACTGTCACATTCTGTGTTCCAGGGAAGAAAGTAAGTCATGTTGGTTTGGAACAACATCTGCGTACATAAAAACGACTTTTCATTTCTCGAGCACACTGTGAAACTTCGGTCTTTATCTTTTATATTCAAACAACAACGATAAACTCATCCCATAATAAAAGTGTAATGTTTGTTTTTGCCATTAGCACAGAGCTTCATATTGCCATTATATTTTCCACAATTTTTCAGTATTTGGGTGAGTGTAGTGCCATTTCAGATTTACGCCGACAAGAGGTCATACACTGCACCTGTGATTCACCATTGTCATAATTAGTTAATGGTCTTGCCATGACGGATAAAGCAGAAGCTTCTAGCTTCCTGAGTAAGTGCCATTATAAGCCATCTGTGAGGTTTCTCTGTCCTTATGCCATAGAGCGTCTGTCATAGCTCTCCAAAAATCATAGGCACTGTTTGAAATCCTCTTCTTCTGCATTATCAGAGCCAGATGATATCAAAGGCTGTGCTTACACAGAATAAAATTTTAAGTGCCACGTATAAGCCACAAAAAACAGTTTATTGCTCGTGGCTGAAAGGGGGACGAGCCGTTAATGTTTATAAACTTTAAAGTTGCAGCAAAACTTTATAGACACCGATCAGACCTGCCTAGTTAGAGAAAAGAGAGGCGTTAATATATTTGATCACTTTTCCAGATGTTGTTCTTACTTCTAATTATTATAAGCTTTATTTTATGTTTACAATCACATTTGAATTATAGCTAGATTGTATTTGTAATATGGACTTGTAGCACAACAGACACTCACAGAACTACAATGAATTAGTCAAAAATGCAGTTTTCGTGCTGAAACACATAAACAGCACAGAAATGCTAGTCACACAGATCTTTCGAATGACGCTAGTGGTATGCTAGTTAAGCTAGTTTAGCTAGAAATACCAGTATATAAGCCTCTCATTCCTGTACAGACCAGCACCCAAAACACAATGTACAGAGTGCTGGTTTGGTTAACAGGGAAATTTTAAAGTACAGTAAATAATCTTTAGCTTTAGGCTTTAGATTTATGTTGCGTTTGGCATCTCAGCTTCAGGGTGATCTCAGAAGTCATGTGTAAAAAAATTGCACTATTGTATCAGTTCTGCTGTATGTCTGTTCTGGAAGCATCTTTTGGCAGCAAATTTCATAACAGCTTGTATTCAACCATAGAATATAATGAATTACATTAAAATATGAACAACTAAAAAATCTGATGTAAAGAAAATACATTTTTGTTGAGAAAGTAGAGGTGTTGTTAAAATTGTAAGCTTTTCTCACATGTACGTGCTACTTTCATAGCAACCAAATATTTTAGGAGAATTGTGGCCTTTAAAAGAGACCGGAGAGGTTGAATCATAAGCAGTCTTGAGACAATAGCTCAGATTCTGCTAACACACACTTTCAGGCTAGCGCAGGGCAGCAATTATCATGATGTCTCTAAGTACTATGAGGGGGTCATTTTGAGGTTTCCTGGAGTTGTATGAAGACCTCTTGGGCCCTGATGAAAATCACTGCTAATTAACTGCCACCGGGTGAGGATTTTACAATCCAGCCACGTAGCAGATTTAAAAGGCTTCAGCTAATTCGAAAGATGAACGGGGTGCCTATCTGAAATCTGTTTTTATTTCCAGGATGATTTTGGACTCCACCCTGGAATGGTGCGTTCATTTCCCTGGGCAAGGACATCCGCAAATGTGTGTGCAGCCGGCACTGAGACAGATAATCTAATCAGCTACGAGGAACACAAGGAGGGAACTCTTCATCACAGACAGGGTGGAATCACTTGATAAAGTTCCACCATTCTTTTGTTCTACAGGAGATTTACACACGCATGGATGTTGGTGACCGACCATGGGTTCTAAACAGGTTCTTGAGTGGTGTAAAAAACTACATTTTACTAATTCTAATGTTAAACATTAACAAAGTTAGAATAAAATATGTTTATAAATATGCTCACATTTAAAATATGTTTCACTCAATACATTTTGTCACTTTTTAAGGAAAGAAAACTGTATGTGTGTGTGTGTAGTTTAGGTGCTGGGTTAAAGAAAACTACTTATTTAGACATTATTACCCATTTTTCTTTAAATTTAAGTAAATGTTATGATGATCATTTTAAAAATATTAACAGCAATACAAATACAGTATCCAGTAACCGGAACACATTTTTAGGGTCAGTAAAACAGAAAAATCCTTCTGCTGGGCCTGTGAGGACATATAACAGACTGATATTATTATTTATTCCTGAGGTGATACCTAAAACAATCACAGCTTCTCACTGTTTGCTCAGGGGACTGGAAACAGACTCAAGCTTTTCCTCCTTCAGAGCCGCTAATCTCTCGTCCGCTGTCTGCTTATCGTCCAACTGCCTCTCGCATTCCTGAGAGTTAGCACGGGCAGCGGAGAAGAACTGTGTTTTATAGCAGCCTCTCAGCACTCTGCTGCATGTGGCCCTTATCTGTGACTGCAGGGAAGTCGACAAAGTGAGGAAATGACCAGTCAGGATTCGTTTTCCTGCCACGCTGGGAAGCGGAGAGAGGGGGTTTATATTTTTCAGAGTACTGCTTTTGAGGCACCTGCGGGCCTGTTCACACCTATTAACATCCGTCTCAGGTTCCAATCGCAAACGGTCAGCTGAGAAACAT